>VZSJ01002768.1:0-13003 GCA_013398405.1 Pheucticus melanocephalus
TGTCTCCTGATGCCCCTCCACTTTATCATCCTCTTCCTCGGGTACCTCGAATGGCAGATCCAGCTTTTCCCCCCGGCTGCCACCCCATTACCGCCTCCTCTAATCCCTTCTTCTACCTCTTTGACTTCCTCTATGGTAGACCCGGTATCTCCCCTAGTAACCACTCCTCACCACCCCCCTTTGGCTCCTCCAGTTGCTTCTGCACCACCACAAGTGCCTACTCCACCTGTTGCACTCTCCACCCCTTCTCCAGCTCCACTTAATATGCACTCAGGCTCTTCTCGCCCTCCTATTGCTGTCCCCTTACCTCCTCCTAGTTGGGACACAAATGCCTCCTTACCTGGTAAACTCTTCTCACCAAATACAGCTGTTGACCTACAGAAAGTCCAGGGTAATGCTAATACCCCTCAAATGAGTAGTTTTGTGCCTGAGGATGGGCCATACTGCAGTACCCAATCCAGCACCTCCAAGGTAGAGAGACTTTTCCCCTCAGAGAAGTTCCTATGGGAGGAGTAGCAGGAGGTGTTGGCTTAGTGAATGCTCCTCTAACTGCTTCTGAGGTGAGAGGGTTCAAGAAAGAGTTGGGGAATTTAGCTGAGGACCCAGTGGGCATGGCCAACCAAGTGGATCAATTCTTAGGTCCAAATATCTACACTTGGGGGGAGATAAATTGTATTTTAAATACATTATTTTCCCCAGAAAAGGTCCAGATGATTAGAGCTGCTAGCACAAGAATTTGGGAGAAAGATAACCGTCTAGGACCCCAGGTGCCATCAGGTGAACAGAAATTGCCACTAAGGGATCCCAATTAGAACCCTAATCAGGAGGAAGGGAGGAAGGCCACGATACAATATAGGTCTTTGATAATTCAGGGGATCAAAGAGTCAATTCCCAAAGGAACTAATACCAAATTGGCATTCGAACGTTCACAAGAGAAGGATGAAACTCCTGCTACTTGGCTTAATCGCCTAAAGCAGATCTTCCAATTGTGCTCTAAAATAGACCCAGACACCACAGAAAGTCAAGTGCTACTAAAGGTCCAATTTGTTACCAAATCTTAGCCTGATATACGGAGAAAACTGGAAAAGATTGAAGATTGGCAGGAGAAGGACATTAATGAGTTGTTGAGAGAAGCATTGAAGGTGTCTTTAGGGAGGGAAGAGGAAAGAGCAAAGGCCAAGGCTAGGATCATGGTTGCTATAGCTAGAGAAAGTGTGGGGGTAAGCAACTCTATACCACAATCCAAGGGAACAAAAGAAGGGGTGGGTCCAGAACCCAGAGCAGGCAAGGATAGGCCAGTACTGTCAGGTACAAGAGGCATGAAGAGACCTCAAGTCCCTTTGAGCAAAAGGCGCTGCTGTTATTGTGGAGAAATCGGACATGTCAGGAGGGTTTGTAAAAAGCTCAGTCTTGATGAGGCAATAGCTAGGGAACAAGAAGCATTAGAGAAGGTTCTTAGAGGTGACGATTAGGGGTGTCAGGGGCTTTACACGTTAGGGGACCCAATGCAACATCTAGAGGAGCCCTTGGTAAACTTTGAGGTGGGACCACTAAATGAAGAATTTGAATTTTTGGTTGATATAGGAGCAGATAAGTCCTGTCTCAACAAAGTACCAGAAGGCATGATAATTGGCAGGAAATTTTGTGAGGTATTAGGGGCTGAAGGGAAACCATTTAGAGCCTCAGTGATTGAAGATGGAAAAATAATCGGAAACTCAAGACAGTGTAAAGCTAATTTTATTTACCCACCTAAACTAGAAAAAAAGTTTATTAGGAAGAGATCTACAGGTTCATTTGGGGGTTGAGATTGTCCCAAGAGAAGGGAGGATGGTGGTACAAATAATGAAGTTATCCCAAGGAGATGTCACAGAGATAAACCCCGAGGTATGGGCTGAAGGAGGAAAGAGGGGCGTATTGGACATTCTGCTGATAACAATAAGAATGCAAGATGGTACATCACCCATATGGGTTAAACAGTATCTGATTTCCCTAGAAGGAAAAAAAAGGCTTGCCATAGTTACTGAACAACTGTTGCAAGAAGGAATTTTAGATCCCTGTATGTCACTGCACAATATCCCTATACTGGCAATTAAGAAAGCTGAAGGGAAATACAGGCTGGTACAAGATCTGAGGGAGGTCAACAAAAGGACCATTGCCAGACATCCAGTTGTGCCCAACCCGTATAGTCTTCTAAGCTGAATTCCAAGAGAACGTGCTTGGTTCACTGTTACAGATTTGAAGGACACTTTCTGGGCCTGTCCTCTGGCAACAGAATGTAGAGATTGGTTTTGAATGGGAGGACCCAAGTACAAAAAAGGAGACAAGAGCTAAGATGGACCCAATTGCCACAAGGGTTCACCGAACCCCCCCAACCACTTTGAACAAGCCCTGGAGGGTTTGTTAGGACAGTTTGTTCCTGAAGAGGAAGTACAGATCCTGCAGTATGTTGATAACCTGATGGTGTCAGGGAAGGGAAAAGATCAGGTCAGAACAACTAGCATTAAGCTTTTGAATTTTTTGGGGGGAAAAAGGACTAAAGGTTTCCCAAGAGAAGCTACAGTTCGTACAATCAGAAGTAACATACCTTGGGCACATAATAGGAGAGGGATATAAGAAGTTAAGCCCTGACAGAATTTCAGGTATTTTATCTCTCCCAGCTCCAAAAACAAAAAAGGGATGTGAGAAAACTCCTGGGCCTGTTCGGATATTTTGCAAGTTATGGTTGGATCAATACACGCAAAGTATAAAATTTTTATACAATAAGCTAGTAGCTCCAGATTGCATAATTCAGACAGCTGAAGACAATCAGCAACTGGAGAGCTTAAAGGACAATTGTCTTCTGCCCCGGTCCTAAGCTTACCAGACCTCAGGAAGGGCTTTGATCTGTTTGTGAGTGCTGAAGGGGGTATAGCCTATGGTGTACTAACTCAAGAGTGGGGAAGCTGCAGGTAACCCATGGCTTACATCTCCAAATTGTAAGATCCAGTGGCTAGAGGCTGGCCAGTTTCTATACAAGCAGTAGCAGCTACTGCTATCCTGATAAAAGAGACCCAAAAATTGACCTTACAAGGAAAAATTGAAGTACATACTCCTCACGATCTTAAAACAGTGCTGAACCAGAGAGCTCAGCAATGGCTAACCGATGCAAGAATATTTAAATATGAAATAATACTAATGAACACAGATGATTTAGAATTCATCACATCAAATGCCCTCAATCCAGCACAATTCTCTATGGGAGAGCCTATAGAGAATTTAGAACATGATTGTCTTGAATTGATTAACCTTCAAACAAAAGTAAGAGAGGATTTAGAAGATCAGCCTCTAGCAACTGGAAGAATCTTGTTCATAGATGGCTCTTTGAGGGTAGTAGATGGAAAAAAGAGCTTCAGGTTATGCCATCATAGATGGAGAAATTTTACAAATTAAAGAAAAAGGGAAATTACCCCCAAACTGGTCAGCCCAAAGTTGTGAAATTTATGCCCTGAAAAGAGGATTAGACTTACTGGAAGGAGACCGGGGAACTATTTATACAGATTCCCAATATGCATTTGGGATAGTTCACACATTTCAGAAAATATGGGAGGAGCATGGATATCTAAGCTCAAAAGGCAAAAGCTTAGCCCATGAGAACCTGGCCAGGTCCATATTAGAATCTCTACAGAAACCAACATAATTAACAGTGGTCCATATAAAGGGGCACCAAAAAGGAGACAGTCTTGAAGTTAGAGGAAACCAACTGGCTGATCAGGTAGCAAAGGAAGCAGCTTTAGAACCAGAGAATCCAGTGAAAGTTTTTTAAAGCAGAAACCACACCTGAGAGGGGAGAAAGAAGAGACGAACCCATATTTAGTGAAAAAAAAATTGGAGGTTATAAAAGATTTAAAGTTACACCAAGGGCAATGAGGGGAGTGGTTAACCTCAGATGGACAGGTGTTTTTTAAACAAAGCACTGGCTTGGACAGTGCTAACAGAACTACATAAATTAACCAACTGGGGAGTCCAAGGATTATGTGATCATTTCCTAAGAAATAATGTATGCATAGGTGTTTATGGCCTGGCAAAAGCAATTACAAAAGGATGTTTATTTTTTTAAAAAGTAAACCAGAAGGTTATGAGAAAGGTAGCACCCAGAGGGAGGGAATTAGCTCTAAGACCTTTCCAGGGCATACAGATAGATTTCACTAAGATGCCCCCCAGTGCAGGGATACAAATATTTACTGTTTATAGTACATCATCTCACCCATTGGGTGGAAGCCTTCCTGACTAAAAGGGAAACAGCCCAAGTCGTAGCAAGAGTAATCTTAGAGAACATTATCCCCAGATATGGAATGGTGAACACCATAGACTCAGACTAAGGTCCACATTTTGTGGCCCGAACATTGCAAAATATAATCCAAGCTTTAGGAACGGAATGGAAATTACATATTCTGTGGCACCCCCCAGAGTTCTGGGAGGGTGGAGGGGATGAACAAAACTCTCAAAAATTTATTGACTAAATTGATCGAAGAAACAAAAAATGAATTGGCTGAAGTGTTTGCCCCTAGTGCTTTTGTGCATCAGAACAAGACCCTGGTCTGATATAGGGATTTCACCCTATGAAGTGATGTTTGGATTGCCATTCTTGTTAACACCCTATAGCACAGGAGACTATTTGGAAGGCAAAGAGGCTACCAGAAACTATTTAGAAGTCATTGGAAGAACCCTAGAAAGACTTAGAAAAAGAGGATACCTCCCCCAAACTTCCCCTCTGGACATGAAAGTACAAAACATTAACCCAGGAGATTGGGTTTCGATAAAATCCTGGAATAGTGGACCATTAATGCCTAAATTTGAAGGCCCCTTTCAGGTACTCCTCATCGCTAATTCGGCTGTGCGGACCAGAGAAAAGGGTTGGACCACATCACAAGAATAAAAGGACCAGTCTCACCTCTGGGCACTGGACAGGACTCAACATCGGTTTCTCCTTTTGGCATTGAACCAGAGTCCACACCACTCTCACCCCCCTAACTCAGGACAGGATTCAACCACATCACGAGTTATCAGAACCATACCATATCTTAAAGTGGTTTAGGACAGTTCTGTGTTTAAAAGAGGTTTGTAAAAAGGTTCGAGACTGTTAATAAGTAATTCTAGTTAAGTTCCCTCAATTTAGTACCAAGGACTCCAGGTTAATCTTCTACAGAGTACTCTCCTAGGAGAAAGTAAATTAAGAAAGACAGACCAAGAGAGGTTTAACCAGAGAAGCAGATAGAAGGGACTCTAAAGAGCTTGGAGGCTTCTTCTTAGTAAAGTCCCCAAGAGGCAAGGCTGTGTGGGCAGGTCGTGCAAGATGACCCATACCGGACTCTTGGGAAGGGTAGCAATGATGGCTTTCATTGCTGGTAGTGCTCTGGGGAGCCCAAGAGAGACGTGCAGTAAGTGCTACCAAGCCCTCTATGAGGAGAAAAAGTTCCTTGTCGAGGGTCCACACCAATTTTAACCCTAATTGTGTTAACCTCTCCCAATTAGTCCTTTGTCAAGAAAATGAGAAAATGTATTGGATAGCCCAGAATACTGCCACTTTTAGGCAGCGACTCCTGGGAGAGTGCCCTGTAAGAGAAGTCTGGTTGTGCTTTGAATGTGATACAGCTGAAGCAAGCCTGGTAGATCTGGTCAAAGAGAAAGAGATAGTAAAAGCAATAAGAGAACAAAACCATTTAGAGATACCCCAAGGTAAGAATCTATTCATAGATTCAGTAGAAAGAGTCAGCCACAAACTAAATTTAACTGATTGTTGAGTTTGTAGAAGTACCCAGATGACCGAAATTTGGCCATGGGAAAGGATTAGCCTAGGGCCATTGGAGATCTTAAATTGGATACAGAATAACCCAGAATTTAGTGTTAAGGGGTACAGTACACCAGTAGAAAGAATGGTTTGTAAAAGGCATTTAGCAGTAAAGAACTCTGCTACCCGGTGGATCCCAAGAGATCCAAATTGATTTTGGTCTGTTGAAGGAAAAGAAACGAACAAGTGTATCTACCATGAAGCATATGAACTTTATGAGTGTACTAAAAAAGGGATAAACATCTTTTGGAGAATAAAAGAAATTTCTAAATATTGGAAATGTCCAACAGAAACTAAGAACACAATTTGGGAGGCCCCTAAACACCTGTTTTGGATCTGTAGTACTACAGCGTACACTAAGTGGCCAAGAGACTGGTATGGCAATTGCACTGCTAGAATGATAAAACCAGCTTTCTTTTTATTACCCACAGAATCTGGATCAAGTTTAAGAGTTCCTATATACAATGATTTAAGACAAACCAAAGGGAAGAGGCAAAGTGCAATAGAAACTGGGAGAATGCAAAATTATAAGAGCCAGGTTTGGACCCCAAGAAAAATTATCAAGACTTACGGCCTGGGCTCAAGATGGGTCCTGGGGTTATCAGACCTTGACATCTATGTTTAAACAGAATCATCAAGCTTCAGGCAGTATTAGAGATGAAGAGTGCAATCATTAGAAACTTCTTGAACAAAATTAAAAACTAGCATATGTAAGTAACCAAGAACGGACTCCTACACTTAATTCCAGTTGGGGGGATAACCTATGGACTTTCAAAGGAGATTGGTGGAAAAAAAGTAACTTTCTTCACTGTGTGTACACTGGCTGGTTTGCTCTTTTTTACTATGCTTACTTCCCTGCTTCATTAAAATGGTAATATCTGCCATGCAGACCAACCTAAGGATCTCTAAAAAATTTAACCTGAAGAAACCAAGAAAGGTAACAAAGCTAAGTAATCATGATTACCCGAGTGTTCAAGAAATTTATAAGCACTACAAAAAATTAAGGAAGTTCTATGCTCATGAGTCAGAAATTGCAAGTTGATGCGAGCTTAAGTTTAATCCCGATCAAAGAAAAATAGGAGGGACTGTTATGAGTAAAAAAGTTGTCCATATTTTTTAAAAGTTGCAAAATTCACAAATTAAACCAATTGTTGCCAAGTTGGAGTTCTAACTATTTATTGTTAATAATTTCATGCTGTAATCTCTTGTTGTTAATAGTTTCCTTTTAATTACCTGTTCCTAATAGTGCCCTCTCAGAGTTTAGTTGTTAATTGCAGCCCTGAGATGTGTGAAAGATCTCTGTTTCAGCCTGCACGTCTGAGGAACAAGTCAGAGCTCTTCAGTTTTCAGTCTTGAAGTAGTTTATTAAATCTTATCTATAAAATTTTCTTTCTGCCCAGCCGAGATCAGCTCAGCAGGGCAGCCAGAGGCACTCTGACTGCCCTCAGGGCCGTGTTATCTTTTTTATACTGCAAACTATGTATAACATATTTACAATTACTTTCCCATACCTATCACCTATGTTAGACAGTGAACTTCTATTCTAAACCAATCCCAAAGTGCCAGCATCACAGCAGAAGATGGAGACCAAGAAGAAGAAGAAGGAAGGCTAGATATGCCCAAGTCCCTCCATCTTGTCCCCAAAACCCCCGTTCCAAAAATCCTAAAATCTACATTTTCATCCTGTGATAATTTTATTATTATGCTATTTAAACTTCTGTGACTTTCAGGTCCTCATACCAAGCTGGTAATTTGCTCCACGGGTCATAATCAAACCCGCAGCTGTTCTGGGATGCGTGCAAGGGTCTCTGAGCCCCCCCGGCAGGGCCCCCAGCAACTCCGGACACCCAGAGGGATGTACTGAGTTCCAACAGCCCCAAGCCAGCCTGCTGCTGCCTTCCTGGCCCCGAGCTGCGGGCGGGGGGTGGCCCGGGAATGTCCCAAGAGTGCGGGCCCACCCCAGGAGCGGCGCCCCCCCCCACCCTTGGCGCAGGTCCCGGCCATTCCGGGAGAGCCCTGTGGGGACCGGCCCGGGTCGCCGTGTCCCACAGGGGCAGCCGCTGGCCGGCTCGCCTGCTGGTGCCCAGTGCGGGTGAGTGCGCCCATGCCTGCTGCTCGAGGCACCAGCGCACGGGGCCCCCTTTGCCGGGCATCGCCCTGCTGCTTCCTGGAGGATGGCACTGGACAGTGGAGAGGATGGGCATCGGAGTTGACATGCAAATTACCTCAGAGCCAGCATGCAAAGGGAGAAGCCCCTCACCAAACCTAGCAAAACACCCCTAAAAACAATGAGCCAACATGAAATTGATGGATCAAAGTGATGTCTAGACGTGAAGAACAGAACCCAGTATCCACTAAGACCCTTTTAACCCCTCACCCTAACCTCAAAGGATGGAGGCTGGACAGAAGACCTCGAATGTCAAACTGAAAAAAGTGGGAATCTCCTGATGCTCTCGTGAGGATGGAAGCCCCAACTCTGCCTGCAGGCTAGCGGACAAAGCTGCACTCTTCCTCCTCCTCCGTGCCACTCCTGGAAGCAGCAGCGGAGTGAGAACGACCCGTCGGTTCTTCCCACTTGAACTGATTTTTAATACAGGTATTAAAAAGGAAAAAGATTTCCTGCCTGTTTATTTCAAGGGTGATTATGCTGTCCATCCCTTGTAAAAAGTTTCTCCATTACTGCCATTTGTCTAAGTGCTGGAGGTCAGGATTTCCCCTTGTTGTTTTCATTTTTCTCTTAGAGAATTTTCTCCCATTTGTTGCTAAGAGACTGAAACTTAAGAGAACAAAAGACACGGCTGGGAGGCAGAGGAGGTGGTGGAAGGGTACAGCTAGCTACTGTCTTATCTTAGGGGTTTTCTCTTGGGAAGGGCAGGGATACCACAAGATTGTGGCCAGGGGGGTGAGGGGCTAGGCTCTGCTTCTCTCACTCTCTTGGGATCAGAGGAGGGACAGCTGGTCTGAGGTCACTGCCTGGAGGATTCTCTGCCACTATAGAGCTTTTGTCCTGCCACTGCTTCTCCTACCATGGCTCCCTGCTTCCAAGGTTCCTGCTGCAGACCATTTCACCAGCCGGAGGTGCAGCGGGACCAGCCGTCCTTGAGGGCTCCAAAGGCAGCCCCTTCTCCATCCCTTCTGCCAGCCTGCCCGCCATTGCCGTGCGCAGAGAGGCGGCCGAGCTCGCGCCACAGCGCCCCCTGCAGCCCCGGGGGGAATCATTGCCCTGCCCTGCCCGGCCGGGAGCCAGCAGCGCCCCTGCTGGCCATGCCCGGAACTGCACCGCAGGGGAAGGTGCCTGCAGCCGGGACAAAGCCGGCCCTGGGGCTCTGCGTCTGCTCGTCGGTGCTGCCGGCTTGGTGTTGGTTTGCCTTGTTATACACACACATGCTAGTAAGGAACTGCTATTCCTCTTCCCCTATCTTTGCCTGAAAGCCCCGTCATTTCAAAGTTAGAAGAATTCGGAGGGAAGGGGGTCAGTCATATTTTCCATTCTAAGGGAGCTTCCAGCCTTCCTTGGCAGACACCTGTCTTTCAAACTGAGACACTCAGGCGTTGGATCCCTCCCTTCTTGGTCTTCCAGTGTGGTTACTGAAAGTCTGGTCAGAGAGAGAAAGTCAGATAAACTTTCCCAGGCATTGCTCTGGGAAGTTTTGGGAGAGTTCAGAGAAAGAATTAAAACAACTATTAATCTTTGCAGTTGGTGTTTTGAATGTGAGGTTTCTTGGAAGATGTTCACAAGAATGGTGCAGTTCCTAATTAGCCAATGGTGTGACGGGGTGTTGATTAAGGACCAACCAGGTCCAGCTTTATCGTAACTGTCTATAAAGAATGTGCGGTGTCTAATAAACTTCACATTTGCCTTCGGAGACCTTGCAGTTGATATGTCACTTCATTAACCCATCCCTAATACAACAGCAACGTTCCAGGGCTTTCTAGCATGGTGGTTCTGCAGGCTGTCCCTGTAAGCAAACCTTTCTCCTTCACTTGTTATAAGCCACTCCCAGAGAGAAAGGGTCCCTGGCTCCCTCACAAACACCTGCTCAATCCCCACATCCTGGCCCAAGGAGCCCAGAACCCTTGCTTCTGTATCCTCAGGTTGCAAGCCTGTACCCATAAGGTCCCACACTTGAATCAACCAGGTTGGAAAAGCCTCGTACCCCTGTCGTGCAATGTCTTTCCACAGACTGTGGAGACTGTCAAACAACAGAGACTCAGCGATGATCTTGGCCTCTGGCTCCTCTGCAGTTGTGAGGGCCTTGGTTCCCCATTCACAATAACTGGGTGCATCGATTTGGTTTAGACTTCCTCCTCTGCACAGGGGTGACTGCTTCTGGCTGTAGCTGGCCTTGTGGATGAGCCTGCCATGGAACCTGGACGGCTGTCACATCCATGGGTTCTACTGCTGCACCATCATCCTTTCCCTCTGATTGCAGCTGGTGCTGCTGGACCATGTCCCTGACCTCTGTGTCAGGTTTTGGGGTAGCTGCCCAAGGTAACCACACCCTGTCTTGGAATGGTGAATGGACCTTGCTGAATAAACAGTATTATATCTGCCCAATTTTCCCATCATCAAAAAAACCCAAACAATATTAAAAGTAGCAGCAATTTTAATTGAATAGCTTAAAATATATAAAATTGGATACACTTGAAATATTGACAATACAATTTGGGTAAAATAAGAGATAATTTGGTTCCAATAATAACTCATAAGCAAAAAATAACGGCATGGGGTACGGAGTGCAGGGTTCTTGGACTCCTGGCACCTCACGTACAACCTTGTCAGGCAAAAATTCCCCCTTATATGCCATATGTCAATGCCATCTCCTCTCATTTTCGATTCATCACACTTCTACCTCCGCCCTCATCACCACCTTTACTGTGCATGCTCCACCACTCTTAGGTGGTTGCACCAGTCTTTGGGAGTCATCTTTGAGGAAGGCCTCTCCTCTTCCTCGATGTCCTTTAATTCACCTTTGGGTTACACATGCGCGGCAAGCTAGTATAATGTAAGCCAAAACTAACATAATGTTATATTTAAGCATCAAAGCAATAAATCTCTTATAACTAGCATTTTCCTGGGACCCAACCAGATTTACCTTTCTTTCTGTTAATTTTTAGTAACTGTTATCTCTTACTTTTTTCTGCCTTGAACATCTGCAGGAAAAGGGGGGGGGGTGGAACCCATCCTCTCCCTTTCTTTCTTGGCATTACACCTTTTAACTGTTTTATTATTTCCAAATATTAATTACTGTATCAATATTGATTACTGTTTCAATTTTGTCAGCACAAATCATACCTATTTACCACATGCAGCAAAAAAACATAAGTAGATGATCCCTCTAGCTTCTAGGTGAAATTAAAACTCTTCAAAAGCTGTTAGGTTAGGCCCAAAGAAGTGAGTGAAGGGTGAGGAGAAAACTCCTCCCCTGTGTTGCTTCATAATAGGTACCATTAGTAAGGAAACCCCAAAACCATGAACTTAGCTCATGATAGTTATATAGCCATGTACCCACATTCCAGAAGAAGTTTACAAGCATGAATTCCTCACCTTGTTGACCTGTTCGACAAAGTGGATAACAGCTGTTGTAGTGCGTTTTCTTTGGCAGGTTCACTGCTGAATTTGTGGTTTTGTTCTCTGCTTAATCTGTGGTTTTGTAATCCCCGTGTTTTGTCCTCCCCCTGTCTTCAGAGTGGCATAGGCTCCTCATTTTGTATCTCATGTTTCTAAAATTAGATGTACTCCCTCACTGTTATTCAGTTCAGTTAGATGTCAATCTTTTTGTTTGTCACCTAGCCGCTCCTTACCAGGTTTGAATCCCCAACCTTCCCAGTTGTCAATCCTTCTTATCCCTGCCCTTTTTCCCCAGAATCCTCTCTTCTTTCCCCTCCCATTGAGTGTCAATCCTCCCCTTAACCTGCCCTTTCTTCTGGAGAATTCCCTGTCTATTCTGTATCTTTTAGAACCCTGTTGGCTTACCCAAGTTATGTCCCCTCCCCATTGCTCCCTTATTGGTTCAAGTGTAAAATGTCCCGCCTTCAAGCCCTCCCCAGCCATACCCCTATTGGTTTGCTACCCTAAACCCCTCCTCCCGAGTGATGTTATAAAGGCTCTTGTTCGCCCCAAGTCTTTGTCTTGGGAGCTGGTCATGAAATAAAGGCACCCCTGTTTCACCCCCAAGACCTGTGCTGCTGCCTTTTTGCTTCTGCACCAAACCACTGCTGGAAGCTGGGATTTGCAGAGCTTGTGAGGGGGATCTGTTGCACCCCTGTTGTCGTCGTCACCTGGCTGGGGAATAGTCTGCACCGTGACAAACAGCCACAATGCTCTTAGTCACAAAACCCTTGTTTCCATAAGGAGCTACAAATTGGAAAAATATAGTGCCAACCAAAGGTGGTAAGCAGGATTACATGGTGCCAGTTATGGAGGATCTCTATCCTGTATGCAAACGGCTTACCCAAGAGCTGTTATTCTCTTTTCACCCTCTCCTCTCAATGATTTCATGACATACACTGGGCACCAATAATTGTCTTCGTTTTAAAAGACAGATGTCTGCCAAGCAAAGCAAGAACCTTCCTGGACTGGAAAAGATGACCCCTTCCTGCCACATTATTACAATTTCAAAATTACAGGATTTCCAGGAAAAAAAAAAGGAAAAGGAATAACAGTTTTCTGCTATATATAAAACGAATGAACAACAAACAACAAGAGAAAACAAGAACAGGAGTTTTCCACCCATCAAGCACCACTTTCCCCTTTGGTGTAGTTACAAGCACAGCCAGCAGAGGGCGCGGGCGGACCCCAGGGAGGCGGGGCAGGTGTGATGATTCCCCCCAGCCAGCAGGGGGCGCTCCAACGGGAGCACAGCACCGTTCCCAGGTGTGATGGAGTCTCAGGTGAGGGGGAAGAGGGGAAATTGCTCCTTTTGTAAATTCATGGGCAGCAAGCAGTCTCAGCACCATCAGCGGCAGCAGGCAGAAAACAGAGGGGGCAGGCAGATCAGATCAAGCAGCAATGGATCTCAGGATCACCCACCGGCAGCCAGAAGAAATGTTGAAGGCAGGCAGATCCGATTCTAGATACCCCCGGCTAGATAAACGTGAACACCCCAACACCCCCCACGGCCGCTCCTCCCATTTCCCCACTGGAAGGGAAGAGGCAGCCCCGGCCCCACCCTC
>VZSJ01002769.1:0-18805 GCA_013398405.1 Pheucticus melanocephalus
ACTGCAGAGGTGACTTCAGTGAGAAGATGCCATAACTTATCTCCATGTTGGACAGAGACAGTTCCAGCCAGGTACAAGGGGAACCTGAGGCTGGCCAGAGCTGAGCCAGTCAGAAACTTTGGTAGTGTCTGTGCGATTACATATTTAAGAAAGTATTAAATAGCTATGCAGCAGCTGAGAAAGAAAGAGAGAATATGTGAGATAAAAAACACTGAAGACACCAAGGTCAGTGTAGAAGGAGGGGGAGGGACTGCTCCAGGTGTGAGAGCACAGACTTCCCTGCAGCTCGTAGTAACACAGGTTGCCCTGCTGCTGCCCATGAAGGACTCCATGCTGAAGCAGGTTGTATCCTGAAGGCAGGCGTTACCCCATGGAACGCTTGCACAAAACTCGCTGCTGACAGAGCCTGTGGCCCCATGGAGAGGAGTCCATGCTAGGGCAGGTTTCCTGACAGGACCCACTGTTGCAGCTGAGATATCTGCTAGTATAGTCCAGGATAAAGAAGCAAAAAGAGCCTTTGCATGGTACCCACAGATGTTTAATTCAGCTGAGTGGTAAGATGTTCAGGATCCAAAAAGCAGGACTCTGGAGGAGTCCAGGTTTCTGTGTATGGAGAGGTAGGGAATGAACAGGGGTTTTGGGGCAGTACAAAGATGAGGGCTAGTGGGGGAGTAGGGATTCGTGGCTGAGGGACACAGGGACAAGGGCAGGAGCCAATGGGGTCTGACAGCTTTTGAGGGAAGCTTCTTGTGTCTCCCTAGCCCAGGGAATGCTTCTCAGGGTCTCCACAACCTACACTGGAGCAGTCAGTTCCAGAAGGACTGGACACCATGGAAAGAACACACACTGGAGCAGTTTCCAAAGAACTGAAGCCCATGGGAAGGACTCATGTTGGAGAAAGCCATGAAGGACTGTCTCACACAGGAGAGACTCCATATTGGAACAGGGGAAGAACATGAGAAGAAAGGAGCAGCAAAAGCATGTGATGAACTGACTGCAATGGCCACAACCTGTCCCTACTGCTGCTTGAAGGAAGGAGGCAGAAAAGTCAGAAGGGAAGTTGAGCTATGAAGAAGGCAGGGATGAGGCGCAATTTTTAAAAAAATTGTTCTTATTTATCCATAACTTATTCTGTTTGATTGGTAAGAAATTAATTTCCCCAAGTCGATTTTGTTTTGCCTATGATGGTAATTGCTAAATGCTCTCCTTGTTCTCATCTTGACCCACAAATATTTCATAATTTTTTTCCTCCAACCTGTTAAGGAGGGGATGTGATAGAGTGGGTTGGCGGACACCTGGGGACCAGTGAAGGTCAATCCACAACCCTCTCTCTCTGCATCTTCTTTTTTATACTGAAGATTAAAGAAGTTCCTTTCCTCTCATCTGATACTCCTCACCCCATATAAAGGGACACATAAAACAGAGTAAAGGTGTGAAGTTTTTAGAAGTTTTAGCTGTTTCTTTAAAAACAAGAATCAGAGATTTTACAAAATCAAATACCTCCTTCTTGGACACATTTCTCATCTTGTGTTTTCAGATGATGTGAAGATTACAGCTGGTTCCTAGAGGCTATAATTTCCTTTCGCTTGTTTTTTCCAGTTTCAAAACTTAATTGCCTACAGAACACAAGGCTGGGGGAGGGGGTGGGGAAGAGAAGGCTGGAGAAGAATGAGGGGACAAAAAAAAAGGAGGAAAAGAAGAAAAAGAAACTTGACTTAATTTAAATATCATCTTAAGAAATTGATTCCAGGAAAAAAAAAATATTTACGGGTTTGGTATTCTGAAGTTAGCAAAAATCATAATTAGCATCGCTATTTATCTTCATCTTAATTCCAGTGTTTTCATAAATTTTGAAAAACTCTGTAGTAATATGGATATATCATAATAAGACCACTTTCTCACCCAGCCAGATATGACAGTTACTTTTGAGTCAGAAGTCAGCCAATATGACATGCACTCCCTGAGTGCCCTTCCAAAGCTCACTGGACCTGACCATCTCCTTGGGACTTTTATTTTTCTTTAATGAAAGGATAGGCTTGAACATAGCAAGCATATGCTGTAACCTGGACTGTGCCCAGTCCTGCTTTCTGCTGTCCCAGCTGATCTTCTAAAATGGATCTTGGATCAGTGCCATAGATCACATTGCTCTTAGTCTCTGGACTTGCTGGATGGATGGCCTCTAGACACGGCTCATTTCCTTGCCCTGTGTGACTGTGGGCAGAACTTGTCACCATCATCAACCTGGTACAGCTCGGATAATGCAGAACTGTGCCCAGGACCCTGCCCTGCCTGTCACCCTTAGCTCCTTGTGCATCTCCCTTGTGGACCAGTCATGCTCCTGCAGCTCCCTTTAAATGAAGTTTGTTTCAATGCTCATTTTTGTACCTTTTTCATGCATCTTATTCAAATCATGCTTGTAATATAGAATTATAAACCCCAAGTTATACTGAAATATCAGTATAACACTCATGCACGTGAACATAAATGCTTCTATGGCACTGCTATGAAGGAAGAAGGGTGTAGGAAGACTTCTTCTTAAGGATTTAGGAAGAAAAAGCCTCTTAGAAAGCCTGAGGAAAATTTTCCTTTATACAAAATTGAATAATTAAAATTTTAACTTTGAACAAAAAGGTTATCTCCTGATGCCCACTATGAAATTATTGCAACTTGATTTTTTCAAAGAACTCAGGACTACATAGAATCATGTAATCATTTAGGTCGGAAAAGATCTTTTAAGATCATTAAGTCTAAACAGTAATCTAACACTGTTAAGTCCATCACTAAACCATATCCCTAACATCACATCTAAACACAAATCTTCACATCTGAACTATTTCATAGTTTCAAAGTATGGTTCCTTTTAATATGAAGCTATGGATTCTTATCATGTCTACCTATCAGACTTTTAATTCATAAACTGTGTACCCAAAAGGGACACAAAAATTTAATAAAAGTTAATTCAGCTACAAAGAATTACGGGAGGATTTGCTTCTGAGGAAGCTTCTGTTTCCCAATGCCTTCTTGCTAGGGTTACTTAATTCTACCCACGCTTTCTGGGCTGGATAGATCATATTTTGGCCTGTCAAAATTTTAATCTCAGCAAAATAAATGGAGTGAATAATTGGTAATATAACTTTAACATCTATTGCATGTTTATCTGTCAGTGAAAAAAAAAATGTAAAAAGAGAATCTTTAGTTGTTCTCTGACTGTTTGCATCACACTATGTTAAATATTGCTAAAGAGTTAAAAAGGATCAGCTTTCAGCACCACAAGGCCCAAGGAGGATTTTATAGCAGTGTCTCAAGACATTACTTAAAAGCTGTTTAACATCTTAGTCAGGAACATGGACAGTGGGACTGAGGGCACTGATAGCACCAAGCTGTGTGGTGCAGTAACACACTGGAGGGAAGGGATGCCATCTAGAGAGACCTGGACAAGCTGAAGAGTTGGGCCAGTGATAATCTCATGAAGTTAAGGCAACGTGCAAGGTCCTGCACCTGGATTAGGGCAATTCCAAGCAAAAATGCAGACTGGGTGGAAAATAGATTAAGAGCAGCCCCTGAGGAGAAGGAAATGGAGCTGTTGGTGGAAAAGAAATTCTATCTGAGCTGGCAATGGATACTCACAGCCCAGAAAGCCAGCCCAGCCTTTGGCTGTAGCAAAAGAAGCGTGGCCAGCAGGCTGAAGGAGATGATTCTACCCCTCTTCTCTGGTGAGACCCCACCTGGAGTTCTGCATCCAGGTCTGGGGCACCTGAACATAAGAAGGACACAGATCCACTGGGGCAAGTCCCAGGAAGAGCTTTGAAGATGATCAAAGGGCTGGAGAATCACTGCTATGGAGACAGGCTGAGCGAGTTGGGGCTGTTCAGAGAAAAGGCCCAGAGAAGGCCTTATAGCACCTTCCAGTAGATTTAGGGAGTCTGGAGGAGAGCTGGAGAGGGACTTTTCACAAAACATTAGTAGTAGTGCAGCAAGAGGACAAGGGGTTATGGCACCAATCTGAAAGGGGCAGGTTTTCTTTATATATAAGGAAGAAATTCTTTACACTCAGGGTAGTGAGGCGCTGGATCTCCTTGCCCATAGAAGCTGTGAATGCCCAATCCCTGGAAATGTTCAAGACAAGATTCAATGGGGCTTTGAGCAATTTGGTCTAGTGAGAAGTGTCCTTGCCAATGGCAGGGGGTTTGGAACTAGGGGAAATTTAAGGGTTTTTTCCCAATCAAAACCATTCTATGATTCAGATCCACCTCAGTATGATCTTGTCCTGACATGATTTTCAGTCCTCTGCCTTGAAAATTTTAAGACCCAGCCAGATAAACCCCTGAGCAGCCTGGTCTAATCTCATAAATGAGCCTGCTTTAAGCAGGAGATTGAGCTGAAGACCTCCCTAAATTATTATCTGATTTTATCATACTAAAAAGAGGTCCAAACCACCATGAAAGAGCATTAAAAAATCAAGGTAAATATTCCAGGACTGGAAAAAAAAATTGGCAGTGAGTTTTTGTCCAACTCCTCCTCTATAATGAAGTTACCTGAAGTAGTTTTTTTTTTTTAAACAATGCTCCAAGTACTGTCACATTTAGTATTTTCTGGACTGTGAGTGGGAGAGCCATGGAAACCAGACTTAAATGCATTTTGAAGCAATTAACCTGTTAGAACATTTTGTGCTGCTGATTTTTGTGGCCAGAACTAAACAATTATAACCTTAAAATCCAGAAAACATGCAAGATGAATTATCCACTTGAACATTCTAATGATATCTTCATTTTGAATGCTATATTCCTCCCTGTTTCATGACCTAATACCATTTAAAAAGCATCATCTTTCTTGAAATTACTCAGGTATGTGTTGATATTGCCTGTTTAATAATTGCAACAAATTACAATGAAGGAAAACATATTTACAGTTTTTGCTATTAGATGTGTAATAATGAGGCATTGATTAACCAATCGCTTAATTTTAGCTATTTAAAAGCAAGTATCTTCCTCTAGCTGAAGAATACAAAATAATATCACAGAGAAGAATAGGGTGTTTTTAATATCTGGTTATTAAAATTTTTGCAATTTTGCCTGTATTCAATTTCTACAGCATTTCTTTGAATGTTACCTGAACCTTGGCTTTACCTTTACTTTTGCATTGGCAGAGATCATTGTAACCAACAATAAACAACCAGCATTATTTATTCTCATCTGCTGAGAGGTCCTCCAGCTTCATTCCCTTTGCTCATCTAAAGCAATCACTGCACAGCACAGAGTGTTAAGCTTTTTTCTCTGAGCCACTTGAGCAGGACTGAAAGGAAGCACAAATCTATAGTATTTGTTAGCAGGTACAGGTGTTTTGTCCTTTTTTTTTCTTCTCAGAAACGAAGTCATCTCAATACTTACACTAGTCAACACAAAAATTTTTAGAGGCCAGAGAAAAATGTAAAATTAAACATGAGAAAGATTTTTTAAATTTATGCATGTATTTACTATTCTCCAAAGAGTCAGTTTTCCCTTTTTCTCAGGAAAAAATAGAAGCAGCTTTCTTTTCCCAAAAGCAGTGTTTTTCCACTACTGGTTTTGTTGTACATGCCCTAATTCCCTAGGCACACTTACTTTTACAATCTGACTTTTCATGTGCAGCTGCACCCCTGTATGTCTAAGATATGCATTCATGTTCCACTTATCTTTTTTTTACCATTTATCTATACTTGCAATAGTTTTTCAAACTCACCTCTTTCACTTAAGAATAGCTTATTGAAGAGACAAGATCCTTAATGACGATCTATAGTTCCTTTCCAAAAGCTTAACAACCAATCTTTTGTGATCCCATTTCACAGATAGGTGTGCAATCCTCATGACCTTGCTAGTATTTGTTTTCTCCTCTCACAGAGACATATTCTTTAACACTAGCTATCACCACTGTAAGTTCTATTAAATTTGTTATGGAACATAAATTAGGCAAAGAAATCCTGAAACTCTGTCACATTCTTGATGGACGCTTTTACTTCCCCTTCCCATTCTCATTACCATTTCAGTTCATAACCATATTTTCTGTATATTCTCACAAGCTTACAGGAATGGGAAGCAGTTGCTTATGCTGATCCATGGTCTGCTATCCGTAATGTCACAGCCAGAGTATGGGTGCCCTTTCAGTTAAAGCAGAGTTTTACTCTCTCGTGAGGAGTATGTGCAGTGGGACATTCACAGGCAATGTGTGGTGCTCCATTTCTGATGCAGATGGCCACAGCTTCACAGAACATGCATAAACCATGGTATGTGTGCTTGACAAATTCTGAAGTACTTATTCTATATTTTATCTCTCTGCCTAGGATTGTGGGCACAAAAAGACCATTCTAGTCTGTCAAAAACCCAAGCAAACCAAATCAAGAAGAAAACCCAAAGAATATAGGCTAAAATTCAGCCACTGACAAAGAAACCATGCAGTCTGTGATATATAGGCTACAATACGGTTAATCCAGTAACATCAAACTAAAAACCTGAAAGTGAGGAAACAAAGCAAAGATGTGGAAAGTTGCCAGTGTGGCTGGACAGCTTGATATGACCTCAGTGAGGTCAAGCATCAATTTTGCAGCAGGGGCACTTCCTTGATGAGAAAATCTATTTACTGTTTGCATATGCTTTCCGGTAGTAGAGATTACTGATGTCTTTTACCTTTTAGCTATTGAGCCACATGTAAACAGTACATAAGCAATGGCAAGTCGTAACTGCTTTTGTCTTTGTAGTGATGTAGTATTTGTTTTAGTGGGGGTTTTTTTCCTGTATTCTGAAGTATTTGCACTATTGGACTGTAGCAGATAGAATGTCTTCTTTAAACTTCTCTGGAAGAAGGGAGTGGGAAGATTCAGTCACTGAAAAAATTACAAGCTGTAGAAAAATATATTGAACACAAAATTCCATAGGTTATTTCTGGGATTGAGTATACATTCCTTAGTTCACAAACATTGTGCTGTTTTAAAATGTATTTTATTATGATAATTTTTTACTTATGTCTGATCTTTAAAGCTATTACAATTTTTTCCATGATTTGTATAGAAAGTACAAATGATTTCTAATGGTGAATATTCATTTTTCTTACCTACAGAAGAATTTAATTATGTTTTTAGAACTTTACTAGTAGTGAAACTTACATTAACAATATGCATATTTTTAATGGCAGAAGAAAACATGTTGAGGGATTTTTTAAAATCTTTTTCAGACACATGAGTTTAAAGAGAATTTTGAACATGTCAAGAACATAATTTTCTTGTGGTGTGATACATATAAAGAGCATAAAAATGAAATATCTGGGCACATATACTAATGAAATTTACCCTGCTTAAAGCCCATGCAAATTGCCAAATTCCAGTATGAAATATTACATATAACTTAATTGGGGCACTAAAAAATGCTTTCAAACTATGTCAAATATTGTTGGCAGCAAACTCTCACTATGAACAACCAAGTCAAATTTAACCCTCCTGCAACCTCATAAGGTTGTTGTAGAAGTAGTAAAAGAAAACCAGGTAAGAGGTTATACCAACTTCTGAGTAACCAAAAATAATAAGCCTTTGAATTTTACAAATAATTTGCATTGATATGGAACAGGGTATAGAGGAGCAAAATTCAGTAACTCTGTGTTGTTAGGAATTGAAAACGACAAGGATTTAATTTCAGTGTTTTTGTAGATATTATGTTCTTCTACAGATACCAATTCTTTTCATGCATGGACAAGCATTTCATAAAATTTACATAAAATTTGCATAAGAATGATTTAACGATAAAAAATAACATTCATTAATGAATTCTAGAGTATTCTCTCTACTACCCTCTGGGAGCTACTCCTACTTCTTTTCCCCTCCATCTCTGCATATCCAGCACGAAGTTAAAGAAAAAAACACACAAAGAAACCCCAAACCAAAACAAAAACCCCACATTATTCTTATGCTAACACTTAATAATTCTTTAAAATATGATATTCCCAGGAGGCTTTTATGGCTTGTTCCATTAGAAAAAGAATACGAATCTCTGCCATCTCTGAGATACAGATAATACAGAAGAAGAAAAGTATATAATTTCCATATGCATTCTCTTCTGCATATATTTATACATGCACAAACATCCACATAAATGAATTTATTTATGTCAATACAGATTGAATGACTTAATTGCATTATATAAAAATCCAAATGCCAGTAACATTGCTGACAAATTTTAGAATATGAGATACCAATCCTTTTGGCATTGCTCTTAGTGAACATCGATCAGAAGGAATTTTTAGTACCTTACTACAAAAGAATTAAAAATCTTTTTAATATTTTTATAATACTTCCAAAATGGTGCATACTGGGAGAATAGGTAAAAATGGACTGTCCTATATTGCAACACCTTGATGAATTCATAATATTATTTAATTTTGAAAACTTGATTTACAAAGTTCTATTATGAAATATTACACTGACATTTAAGTAGTAATAAAGGATGGCTTTCAAAGAGTTTTCTAAATTCTACTGACTTAATACTATAACTGCTAAAGCATCTGCACTCAAAAACTTATGAATAATATCAGAAACTTTGTATCTAGACAAAACTTCTTATAAAGTCCTTTGAAAGAACTGTGATATTAAAATAGGAAGTCCAACTAGGTGATTTTAATACAGCTCACTAACCCATGTGCAGTTAAAGCCTGAATTCTGTCATTTGCTCTTTGTAATTTTATAATGAGCAGTAGTTCCAAACTTGGCTTGTTATGTTCCTGTAAACATAAGTGCACAGAAGAAATATTTACAATTTCCAGAATACAAAATATCAGACCACAGTCCTAAGAAAGTCTGGAGTTCATCTTCTGGACAGGTGGCTTTGGCTTATTATCTTGTCTCTCTTTCCAGGATATTTATGCAGTTTCCCTAAGATCAAAAAAGATAAGATGCAAAACTACAATGTACTTTCAAGGTGCAATGCTAATATCAAACTCTACTTTGATTACTTTCCAACATGTTATGTCAGCTGTCCAGGATAAAAAAAGATCTCTTGCAACTGAATTAATTATAATTCTAGAAAAAGTTCCTTACTAGACAAACCACAAAATTTCTTCCTGTTATTCCAATTAGTTTAATGGGCAGAAATAGAAAAGTTCAACAGTATATTGCACATCATATTTTTTATATCATGCAAAAATATGTCCCATTAGAAGTATAAAGTTATTTTACTGTAAAAAGTTTTGAATGAGCACATAATATATATAAATATTTCATAGGCAAAGTTATTTAAGATAATTTTTCGCACTAGTATTCTCATGATAAGTGTCTTCAGGGGGGTTCGTTCACTGGAGTTATTAGCTATTAGAGAAAAGTCTATTAGCTATTATGAAAAGTCTGAAGAAATTTCAGTAGACAATGTTCTTAAAAAAAATAAAAATGAAAGACTGATATTAAGATTAGATTGCAATCTTCCACAAATACTACTGAGGATCTGCACTGAAGACAGAGATTTTCCATCTAACATATGTTCTAATAAGTTAAATGTTTAAATATTTTTGGGTCATCATTTGTCAATTTATTTATTATTTTAATTCTTTCTGTGGGTTTTGGATGGGATAGAATTAATTTGCTTCATAGCTATGTTTTGGTTTTGTGCTGTAAAATGTGTTTAATAGCACAATGCTCACACAGAGCCAAGGCCTTTTCTGCTCATCCCAAGTGAGTGTGCTGGATGTGCACAAAAGGCTGGGAGGTGGCACAGTCAGGACACCCGACCCCAATAACCAAATGGACTTTCCATATTTATGGCATCATGCTCAGCACAAAAGATAGGTGGGGGCTTGGCAGGGAGGCCACTTTTTGGGGACTGGCTGAGAGTCAGTTACTTGATGGTGAGCAATTATTTGCATTCCTTGTCTTTCTTAGGATTTACTTCTCTCCTTCTGCTATTTCCCTTTTCTTTACAATTTATTATTATTTTATTTAATTTCCCCCCCCAGCTATTAAGCTCTTTTTATCTCAGCCCATGAGCTTCCTCACTTTTGCAATTCTGATTCTCTCCCCAGTCTCACACGGGAGAAGAGCGAGTGAGTGAGCAGCTGTGTGGTGCTTAGTTGCTGACTGTGATTAAACCATGACGTGTAGCTATGTATTTTTTATATTTTTCATCTGACACATCTGAACAGTGTAACATTGCTATTCTCCATTTTAGTTAAGAAATAAATAAGAGAGGAGATAGAAAATGTATGTAATAAAATATAACAAAAAGGAGTTAAAATAGGAAATGCAATTAACCTAATAAATAAAAAAATTCTACATTTATTTAAAATTATGAAATATGTGCCCAAATTTCTAAAAATGTTACTGAAACTTCTCTAGTGTATTTCTGGCACCAAGATGACTTTTATCAATAGAGTGGCAGGTAGTTTTCTCTGTATCCTCACCTATTCCATAACAATTAAGAAAGATAAGATGGACATAATCATGTCATAAGAGTATTATTGATGGTGACCAAAGTAAAAAAATGTCAGTAGTTGAGAGATGGAATTGAAAATATAGGGGACAGAAAGCAAAAAGCCTATTGAGATCTTAATTTAAAGTCCTGGTAACTATCTCTGGTATATATTGCAGAGCAGAACAGTTGCTAACCATACCTCAAGAGTGTCCAAATATTACAAAATTATCTGTAGAAAGTACTTGTGAAAAAATAGCCCTCTGAATCCTTTTTAACTTGCATCCAAATACTGTTGGAGTCACTAGAGCTGTGTAGCTTGCCACGGACTCATGCTGCCTAACCACTCCGGTGTGCACTTCTGCAACCACATTTACTTATGTCCATCTGTGTTATATAGGTCCTGTGTTATATCTGGAACTAGTAATGCAGCTGTAAGTGATTTCTCAAAATCAATGTGAAATAGAGGCTCAATTGTCCTCTGAGGTGTGAGTTAAGTATTTAATCTAGGAGACCGAAGAAAATTAAAGATTAAAAAACTGAGTAAATGAAAAACATTCAATATGTTGAAAGTGAAGACCATTGCATATTAACAGAAAACCTCTTGAACTTCTCATTATCATTTTACAATTGTGCAAAAGCAAATAAATTCTTATTTCCTTAGATTATTAAACCCCATATTATTACAACAATTATCTTCGGTTTTGTTTTTACTTTTTTTTTTAAGCAAGAAATATTTCAGCAGATGTAACTTATGCATATAAGTGACTGTGAACACAGATTGCTATCAATTACAGAAAAACAGCCCACAGCATAGAGGTCTTTGTTAGAGACAAGTAAATTCCCTGATTAAATCCATAGCCTAAGGTTAAGACAAGTGGTTTGGCTTCATAGCAGGATTCTTCTCTGATCTATTCCTATTTGTTTATTTCCTGTTTATAACTCTTTCCAATCAGCAAAATGTGGACAGCAGTTTTTCACAGGGATGATTGCATCTACTTAATTTATCCAGAACCAAAAACTGCCTTCTGTATTCTGAATAACTGCACTGGGTTTCTGTACTAGACAAGCCAGAGATCAACACATTTCTAGGTAGATACTGCTAATTAAGATTTTAAAATTTACAGTAGTTCTTTCTAAAACATAGACCATAAACTGTTACAAAATGTTTAAGGTGAAAAAGTGCCCTTTGGCAAGATGTTAAGGAGGTAATTGCCATCAAATTTGTGAGATGCTTAGACACCATGATCCAGGGAATTATGTAAATACAGATAGGTCAGAGCCAAGGTTTTTTTGGAACTCAGGGATTGTTGAGGAAAACAGACAACATGATCTTACTGGAATCCAAATGAAAATATTGAGAAAAAGCTACATTAAATTAGTTCAAAAAACTAGGGATGTGGAGAGACTAATGAGCATCTTCAGAAAGATATATGGACTTCAATTTAAACAAAGTAGCATAAATTAGATTTTCAAATTGAGAATGTTGATTCTGAAGCTACTTTTATTTTTTTAAGAGAATCTAATAGTAAACAGGAGAACATACATCTGGAAATAAATTTTCATGACTCAGTAATTTTATGAAATAAACAATTTTTGTTAGAAAAATAGTCCAGATGACTTTTTTATTATTATTATTTTTCTGTAAAAACTATCAGTTCAAAGTTATACTTGTCACTTACTTTTCCTTCCCAAAAGAATCCATCTTCATTCCCCAAGGATAAGGAAAAACAGATATCAGAACTCAAACACTTTTTTTTTTCTGACAAATCCATACCCAGCCATATGTAGGCCTAACATTCATTTGGAAAACACTCTACTTTGGAAAAGTAGAATTCTTCAGATTAAAAAAAAAAAGTGGCTGATTTTTTTGACAAAATTCAGAGCTATGTGGAATTTCTTCAACTTTTACAGAAGCAGTAGAGTTTATATATAGTCATTCTCAGTGTTCCTCTCTACACTTGCTGGTCTCGATCCTGCCCTAGGAGGCTCTGAGTCTTCATGCCCTTGCACACTCTCACAGTATATGTCATAGCTTTGATAGTCTCAGCTTCATTCCATAAAAACTGACTTAAATGAGCATCTATTTCTCTGCACCTTATGTTGGACTGGAGGGCCTTCCCTTGAACAGAGAGCATTTTTCCTGCTCTGGCTGTCGGCCTGAGGGTCAGAGGTGTCCTCCTGATGCACGTACTGGGTCTTGCAAGAAGGCAGCTCAATTCAGATTCACAATTTTCAGTACCAAACTTATGGGCAGTTCTCACTGCACAGCAATGCATTGCTAAAATACAGCAGTGGGATGACAGAAATATCAGATGAAGCCGTAATGATCCAAAACATTTTAACATTTCATTTTCTAAGTGAAGGACTAGTGATTAGAATGGTATGGAACACTAGCATATCTTGCAAAAACTCAAGTTTCCTTAGATCAGTCAAGCTATTACTAAATCAGATACTAAGGATATTTCCTGAAAAAACTGAGCTATGGTTATGCAGAGATAGTAGTTCTGTTAGGCTTCTTCTAATTACTAACAAGAAGAATCCAGGCTTTTCTCTTTTTCTCACTGATAACATTTTGTAAACCATTTTTTTTTTGTTTTTGGAGAACCCTCTAGATCTATAAAATGTATTCATGAACTAGTTCTGCTTACACTATGTCTTCCATCCTGCTAAAGAGTATTTTAATTTCATCGTATCTGTGTATCTTTAAGGGATAGCCATAAGCTTATGGTTTGGCTGTCTGCGACTGATTTAAAAACAAAAAATCAAAAAACCCCATACGCAGAAGAGGAAAAAATTCCAAAAAACCCAAACAAACTGTGAAGTCTAAACAATTCAACTCCTACACAGCTGCCTTAAATGCATTTCAAGCAGAAATAATTACTGTTACTCAGACCAAAGGAAAATCACCTTGTTTCTAGAATGATTAACAACTTTTTTTTTCTTTTTGCATTGCCAATATTAAGTCTAGTTCCATCATTATTTTTTGTATGTAAAGCATAAAATATTCAATACAGCATGTTCTAGACGAATATGAAAAGCAAAGGCTTAGAATTCTTTATTTCCTCTACAAATGCAATCAGTAATAATGGACAGCAATACTAAGGAAAAAGTAATTTAAGGCTTACTATAAACAAGAATTTAAAAAACGTCTGAAAAATCCAGAACCCAGCACATGAAGAGCTATTTCTGCAAGGGAAAAAATAGTCTCAGTGTAATACTGAATGTTACTAAAGTGAGAGACACCAACACAGATAATTAATAGTGTTCAGAACCATCTTCTCTCCTTTTTTTTTGCCATATAAAAGTAGACAGAACTTAATATTTATTTCTCAAAAGATTTCTTCAGAAAATATTGATAGATGTTCCAGTACACTTCAAAATGTTTACACAAGCTGTCATTTTTCAGAATAGAAACAATGAATTGCACAAAGGAGGCATAGAAGCACAGGCTTGAAAGTGCCTTCAGGAGATGGTTTGGTCTGTATCCCTGGTCAGGGACATAACCAAATGTGTCTAGACACAGAATGCTATTGTCTGGTATTGCCTGAAAATGTCTGTTCAAAATAAGGTCTAATACAAATTGTACAATCTCCATAGGTAATGCATATAATGATGGTTTTCTAATCTATATCAAATATTTGTAATTACTTTAGGCTTTTTGATCCCTATTATTATGCAATCCTACCATTGGTGGATATAAATACATATTTTTACTGTTTTGTAAGAATATCTTTCATATATTTGAATATTAGTTACATTCTTAAATCCCTTTCCCACTCCTGCATTTGTGATCTTTTCTAAATTCATTTTAGCAACAGATCAATGTTTATTATCAGTTTTAACAGCTCAGCCAGTTTGTTTTTTCATAAACAAACTGTTTTTTTCGTTTTAGTGAAAAAATCATCCCTCCCTAAATTGTTGATAACCCAGATAAGAGTTGAAATTGTGTCCTGCTTATTATGGTCATATCTTGAGGCAGGCAAAACTGACACTTTGCAAGAGTCACTTAAAGAAGCCAAATGTCCAAACTGTGTTGTTGCTACAACCTTAAGAGGGATTGCAAGTTTGCACTTGCACCAGGCTGATAAAACTGCTCAAAAGATACTGATGTAAAAGAGGAAATGTATCTTTGGTACTAAAATGATCCATTACCATTCTTTTATATGAAACACCAGATCATAAATAGAAAAATCAAATGTTGATCTTGATACTCCATCTGTAGCTGTAATTTATCTATCTATTGAAATGTCTTATCCACTTTTTGGCTAGTTGGACAAATTGTCAAATATGAACTATTGCTATAATTTCTATGAATTACTGATATAACTTCAGCTTTTTATTTGCATTACAGGTGTTTACAAAATAGTTATTTCTTTGAGTAAATGCATTCCCAGTGTACAGTTTCTGGACCATTTTTATCTGCACATTGTCATATGTTTCTATAGAATTTCATAATGAATTCTTCACAAGGAACATGCAGAAATATCTGTAAATATACTATGGCTGCAGCTACATTAATGGAAAAAGGTCTGTCCTCACAAGTTAGCTACATTTCTTTGTTTCCAAGAAAGTCTGCTTCCTTTAAGCTACAATAGTAAAAGACCTTTTTTATTATTTAATTTTAGAATTCATTCCAATCTCCAGCATTTTGGAATCCAAAACCAAAGTATTAAATAGACTTTTCCTAGATTAATTAGCCCTAGTAGCTGTTGTTTCAATTGTTTTATTATTTTAATGTACATAATAGTTGTTATGGCTTTTACATTCTTAACCAAAATAATATCAGTTTATAATATCACCTGTCTTTCAAGGTGCCTGTAGATTTTATTTTTCAAATGAATACACATGAATTGATTTGTATCTACATTGAAAATACTGCTGTTTTAAAAATTTAAATAACTGTGATACAATAACATGTCTGGAAAGAAACAAGTATTCCAGGAGATTGGATACAGGAGTAGTATTCAACTTTACAGCTATGTTAGTTTCTCACATTATAAACCATGACAGGATACCTCTTGAAAAAAGATTTTTTATTTGGTAAAGTGCCAAATTCTGTAATTAGACAAAATTATATGATTGGAAATATAAAGATCAGCATGTCAACTGCTTTCTGATAGTATTGATCTTACTAAGTATTTTAAATATATATCTATATGTGTGTGTGTGTGTGTGTGTGTGTGTGTATAATTTCCTGTGTAGGCACACTAAAAGACATTTACTGTTTTATAACAGTTCAGTAATTTTAAAACATCTTAATAAGGGCTTTTGCAAAGAGCTGGATCAAACCTTTGCTGTGCAAGTTACATTCAAGTTCATGTGAATTGATTTATTTTATTTTTTACTTCTCCACAGGTTTGTTTAACTACCTGCTGAATTCAATGGGATACACCATCTGTTAAGATGGAGTCTAAGACTTCCCTCAACAGCAAAACTCTCCTAACATCCACATTTTAAATTTCCAAATTCACATTAAAACATTCTTCTGACTGTGTTCCAGAGGATGTCCAGGGCCTTGGACTTCATCTGCACTGGTTGTGAAAAAAGCAAGATGCAGGGATAAGGAGTGCTATGTGGCTTTCCTTACCACTGAACTGCTAATCAAAAAATAGCTGGGTTTTGGCTTAAATAAACAAACTACCTCTTGCTCTATGCCTGATCCCAGAAGCATAGAATCATAGAATAACTGAATCGCTTTGGTTGGAAAAGACTTAAAAAATCATCAAGTCCAGCCATTAACCCTGCACTGCCAAGACCATCACCACCACCAAATCATGTTCCTAGGCACCATTAACACATTAACTATTTTAAATACCTCCACAATTGCTGTTAACCAACAGCAGCCAGCTTGAACAGGACAGCATGGTTTCACAGAAGAGTGGGGACATTAGCTACACTTGCACTCATCATGCTCTACTTGGAATCTCTGTTATTTTCTGGTATGGTTTTAGCAAAGATATACTCAGATATAATTGATTTCTTGATTCTGGGCTTCAGTGTTCACATCACACACAAAGCCTGAGTTATTTCTAGACTTAAATCAACAATGCAGACAGACAATATAAGGGTCCTGGGCCCCACCCTGCTGCCTTGTCAGGTCCTCTCCTCATTGGTGGTGGAGGAACTTACAAGGGTTCCTCTTTTGACTTCAATGGATTTTTTATTTGAACACAAAATTTTCCAGTCTTACAGGACCATGGTTAAGAGGGGGTGAAAATATTTCCAAAAATGAGACAGAGAACACTGAAACAATCTCCTGGAGGCCACTGCATTTATTTTGCTTTCCACGCTTGGAGTTAAAGACTGAAAACCCATGAATTTAATCTATCTCAAGCTGTTCAGCTACTTTACTTGAAAGATAGGCACTTATCCATGATGGAGGCAGCATTAGTGACATTAAAAGCAGTGCAGAGTTATGTACAAATATTCAAATTTGTTAAGAAAAAATAGTGTATTTGCAGCCAAGTGTTATTTGTTCACTTTTGTTCACATAAGACTCCTTTTTAAAATTGCTGTCAGGTCTAGTCCTTTTTAACCTTAGCAATTTCTAATGCCTATCAGCTCTGTTGGCACCCTTTGGTCAGAAGCAGTTCGCAAGACCCAGAATTGCCCCTTAAAATTGCACTGCAGACTGGGCACGTGGTGTTTCTTCATGTCTACCTACATAGCTGAAATGATCGTCACTAGTAAAACAATAAGTACCTCCAATTTTTTTCTTTAAATGTTTTTGGATAGAAACCTTTTCTTCAGAATTATAGATTTTTGCAACATTTCTTGTCTTCATATTTGCTATAAGAATGTAATTAAACTGTATCTTAATTTCAACTCTGACAGACAATCAATTATAAGTTCTTCCACCTGTGGCCTCTAATTTAGAAGAGTATTTTGACATTATATGGATTTTTAACTATGATTTAGAATCATAATATATTTCTCCTGCCTTAAGATCCCTTGGTGCCTTTTGTATCTCACCTCTCACAAGGAAGTAGTAATTCATAAGAGCATCAGTAGGAGAATTAGGCAGGCTAACTTTTGTGCTGACCACAGTTCTAGCTCAGAGACACAATCTGACATCGTGATAGATGAGATATGGCTTTTTCATTTGATGCACTGACAGTGTGAGAGACTGAAATGTTAAGGGTTAATGACTCAAATAATTGGCCATTTGCAAAACCAGAGGGTGTTTTGCTGATGATGTGCACATGATGATGTCCAGGTGCAGAAGGATCCTGCAACCACCACTGGAGGTTAGTTGCTGGGATTTGAGCCAGATAAGTGAAAAGGCAGATCCTGTCAAGGTAGAATAATGCCTTTTATCACGCTAACATTGTCTTTTACACAACTGACTCAGGTGTAAAAGTCCACTTCAGAGAAGGCTTCTAGACATTCACACATAGGCCTGAAGACATTCATTCCTTCTGATGGGCCATAACCAGCTGAACTATTCTGGATGAGAAGGAGCTGTCATGTCCAGAAGGTACCATAAACCATAAAAGATCCCTCCCATACCTGGATGTTCAACCCAACCCTGACCATATGAACTTCATGCTTCATGGGCCTTCCTCACCCCGAGGGATCAAGGGTCCACTATCACATCAACCAGCAGACAATGAAATTACAACAATCAAGTCTTGTCACTGGGCCTATGAGTGGTGATATCTTTCTACTTTTATGTTGTTATATTGCTATCGATAATGATATCCAAAAAGATTACATGCCTCTTTCTATTGCAGGAGAATTGTTTTTAATGAACCTTATCTATCTATCTATCTATCTATTGAACCTTATCTATCTATCTATCTATCTATCTATCTATCTATCTATCTATCTATCTATCTATCTATCATCTATCCATCCACCTGTTACTCAGTGTTCTTTCACTCTTATCTGCCCTAAGGGATCTATTAACAAGAACCTCAGTCACCCTTGCCTTCAGGGGCTGGGCCAAAACTGCTTTGGTCTGGATAACCAAGGGCATACTATTTTGCTAAAAAGCCACACATTTTTCTACAGATTCATTAGGTATATATTTAAAATTTGCAAGGATTTATACTTAGAATCCAGTTTTTTCTTGAAAGCAGTTCAGTAATTGCTGTAAGGAATGATTTTGAAACTATTATTCAGAGCTGGGAGTTAAGACAATTTTATCTGATCCTGAATAAAGAGAAGTGACCTTCCTATTGCATTTTGAAAAGTTTATCTTCTTCATTCCTCTGCAGAAGAAAATAGTTCATGCAATAAAATCAGTTCATCACACTCTAGAATGATTAAAATCCAGGCAGAAACTCTCTACAGAAACTAGGGAAAAATCTAACTGTGATAAGGAACAAAGATCTCTCAAGCTTGGTTAATGTCTACTAAATATCTATTTAACATACCTATACTAT
>VZSJ01002769.1:18815-71883 GCA_013398405.1 Pheucticus melanocephalus
GGATAATTTTCTTTTGTGCTGAGTGCCTATATTGCCAACCCAATACATCATCAAATGCCCTTCCTTTCTACCTCAAAAGTTTTATATCATTTTGCATGAGACTTTCTGTTATTGCATGATTTTATGGAATAGTGTGTCACTAATCATTCTGTTCTAATGTTACTTGTCTTTCCTTATCTTGCCATTTCTGTATCCTATAAACTTTTGCCTTGCAGATGGTTTTGTATGCACATTATCACATCTCTTAGCTTCCTTCTAAGGCGTCTTACTCAACCAGCATTCCTAATGCATCTACTTATCTCACCATATAAGATTAATGACAAATTGAGTTGCACATGAATTAAAAAGTCTTGAAGTATATACAGCACAGAAAAAGGCAACCTGAGTCACATGAAACTATATCTAATCTATTCCCAACAATATCTGGATATTTTTCCCTGCAAAGCTGAAAAAAAAATATGCTGGAAGCAAGGGTTATAAGTAAAGGGACTGGAAGCATTAACATTTATTTGTGAGTTGTTTATTTAGCAACCAGCTTTTTTTTTCTGTGTGCATGATTTGTGAAGATAGTGCGGGAAAAAAAATGGATGACCTATTTCTAAGATATACAATTTTAGCAAGCATTTTGCAGAATAAGTGGACAATTTACACTAAATATGAACAGTGAAAATTGTGACCATAAAATTATTTCTATAAGCGTCCATCTCTTAAAAATCTGCAGACAGGATTCACTTTAAATGTATTACTACAGGCAGTATTCATGTAAATACATTACTAAATATAATCACATTTTGTATGGCCTAGAAATTCCACATATGAAGCTGAACTGAGCTCTCATAATTGAAATTATTATAGGAGTGGGTTTGGCTCATGCAGTTTAATGTTTGAGCTGTTTTCACCTTGAAATCATAACCTGAACATTTCTTCTTTCATTCAAGATGGGCTATATTTGATTGCTTTATTAAGTGGGAATAAAAACTTTTTTTTTCTCAGTGTACTACCATTTGAACAGCAATTGATCCAAGAAAACTTGGGCAATTTGGCTGCATGGCTGGAGCAGCCTGATGTTCAAAACTACTCTAGAAGAAGAAATGGTTTTTCCCATCTTCATGGAAGAGCTGGAATTCTTTGTCCAAGTATTCATTCTAGGAACGGAAGAAGAAGAAAGCACTTTGGTGAAGCTGGTCTTCCAGTTCCATGAGAATGGGTGGAAGAACAGATATCAGACCATGCAGAAATTAGATGTGTTTTTTGATTAAATCGCATTCATATGCATCTAAGATTGTACCTGCTACTAAGAAAGACATTCCATTGACAATACATAACTTATGAAATCACAGTCTTTAGCATACAGGAAAAAATATAAAGAGACATATTAATATAAACAGCTGTAATTGGACAATTCTATACAAATGAAATTTAAAATAAGCTTTCTGCAGTGAATGCTATAGTTGCCTTTGTCATTTGAAAATTTTAAATGTACACACAATTATTTGTGCTGATAGGGAGAGGGAGATTGACAGGTACTCTTTTCAGATTTTTAGAAGCTTTTTAATAACTAATCACTAAACCAGAAACTTGATAATGTAGACACATTTTCTGTGTTCTTGCAGTCTATTTTTGAAGACTGACAAACTAGAAAAATATCACACTTCTTTGTATCAGATAGATATTCAGAGTTCAAACTCATTAATATTTTCCTTTTATAAAAGAAACCAGACTCATTCTAACACCCTTGTCAGCTGTCAAAGTCTTCACATATTTCTATTCATTGGTCCAGATAAAAGCCTCAGATAGGTCCATTAAATTCAGTGAAACTATGCAATTTATGCTTGCTTAATCCAGTTTGCTGCTGGAATAGTTCTATTCAGTTTTGCTCCAAATTAATCATAATTTCTGAAGAAAAAGGGAAGAGAATTAGCACCAGACACAGCATGACCCTTCTACCTCTAACCCAGATCAACATTTGCCTATATTATAGTTACATTGCTTTGTTTCCTCCATTCATTTTAAGTGTTTTTTTTCCCCTTTATATTTGTCTTCACAGCTGCCCTTGCTCTTCAGTTTTCTCAGCATGACTCTCCTCTTCTGCATCTGACATTTCTGCCTGACACATTACATGCATTTGGATAATTTCTTACATGTAGTATCACAATCTAATCTCAAAACCTAAACTTATTTTCCATGTCATGCTTATGGAATTTATTAAGAGGGTATAAGTCTATACCGATATGTCTTTGGAAACAGCACAGCAACTTTGTCAGCTGATTTTTTTTCTTTTTAGTAAATTATATTTACTAATATAAATACATCTAATATTATTTTTACTCTTTCTACTAAACTGTCCACTAGATGGACAAAATCATAGTGAATATGGAGAGTTAGAGTAATAACTGTGCAGCTCTGTAGTTGTACAAGTTATATTCAGTGGCAGTTGACGACAGGACCTTAATCCCGCAGTCTGAAATTACTTTTCTGTCTTTTTATTTTTACTTGCCTTACATCTTCTCTTCCGTGCATTTTATATTTACATGTTTCTTTCCCTGCTGTTCACATTATGTACATTGTATGCAGTAGATATTAGAGTTGTACTGTCAATGTCTTTAGGTAGTAATTCATGAAGATCACCTTAGCCACTAGATATAGTATGGGTGGATGGTGACATGGATAAAAAAGTGGTTGGAAGGTCAGATCCAGAGGGTAGTGGTCAACAGTTCAGAGTCCCAGTAGCATCAGTGACAAATGCTGTCCCCCAGGGATCCATATTGAGACCCATGTTGTTTAATCCTTTCAATGATCATGTAGATGAAGGGATTGAGTGCAAATTTACAGATGGCACCAAGATGAGTGCTGCTGTTGACACACCTGAAGGATGGGATGACACCCAGAGGGACCTGGACAAACTTGGAATCAGTCCCATGGGTATCTCATGAGATTCAACAAGACCAAGTGCAGTCCACAGCTGAGGCACAGAAACCCCCAGTACCAATCCAGGCTGGGGGATGAACTGATCCAGAGCAGCCTGGCTGAGAAGGACTAGGGGGTGCTGTGGGTGAGAGGCTGGACGTGACCCAGCCATGTGCCCTTGCAGCCCAGAAAGACAAATGTGCCCTGGGCTGCATCCAAAGCAGTGTGGGCAGCAGATGAGGGAGGGGATTCTGCCCCTCTGCTCTGCTCTGCCCTGGTGAGACTCCACCTGCAGCGCTGCACCCAGCCCTGGGGTCCCCAGCATGGGGAGGACACGGACCTGCTGGAGTGAGTCCAGAGGAGATCACCAAGATGATTTGAGGGATGGAGCATGTCTCATGTGAGGAAAGGCTGAGAGAGTTGGGATTTTTCAGCCTGGAAAAGATAAGACATAAGGGTGATGTAATTGCAGCCTTCCAGTACCTGAAGGGAGCCTACAAGAAAGGTAGCAAGGAACTTTTTACCTTGTAGGGACAGGAAAAAGGGGAATGGCTTCAAAAAGAAGAGGAGAAGTTTTAGATTAGATATAAGGAAGAAATGCTTTACTGGAAGGTGGTGATACACTGGAACAAGATGCCCAGAGGAGTTGGGGATGCCCCACACCTGAAAGTGTTCAAGGTCAGCTTGGATGAAGCTCTGAGCAATCTATTCTAGTGTCCCTGCCCATGACAGGGGGTTGGACTAAAAGGATCTCTAAGGTCCCTTCCCTCAAACTATTCTATCATTTTTCATGACATATAAGTAAGTAAATAGATGAACTTCTAAGCATGCCCAGCCCAGTTCCTATTTACCTGATTCTATTTTGGCTATATTTGGTTTCTGCAAAGTACTTTGCCTGCTGCCTGTCAATGGTTTTAACACTGTCAAGGAATTCATTAATAAAAAAACTTCAGGCAATGCTTCCCGACCTTTCATCTAATTTCATAACCAAGTGCTGTTTAGTATTTCCAAATATTATTTTCAGACCATTTGGGTGACATTTTAAATTACAATGTCAAAGCATTTGATTAATTGATTATGCAAAAATACCTGATAAAGTAAAGATTTCCTTAAGTTTTCCCAAAGAGGCTGAAAGACAGCAACCCCTATGTTAACCTTTCCTCCTAAGAGTCACTTTGGGCATTTTAAACAGGTTGCTAATTAGGCCATCAAAAGTACAGGGGTTCACTTGTCAGACTTCAAGGTTAGAGGCATTCTAGATAACAGACATAATTTTGGCTACCTCAGGAAATAAAAATGTTAACCAGCTTCACTGATTTTAAATTGCTGTTGACAGGATCTGAAAAAACCACTGACCCTTGTCATATTGAATTCATCTGTCAGTCAGACCAATGCTTGTGGATGGGAAGACTGACACTGTTCACTGTCTTTGATGTGTCTAAGGTTGCAGTGTGTCAATATGTGCAGGGCTTTTACAAGGAGGCACTGCGAATACAAGAGGTTGAAGAAGGTTATGAAACCCCATAAGCTGGCCTGCTTCCTCAATTCTCATTTGGCCTAAAAATCCTATACTTGGCTTTCTCTTTAAATAATGCTGCAGTTCAGGAACATAGCAGCTTATAAGCACCAAACAAAAAGCGGACATTAGCTCAATTCTTGCTTAGATAGACTTTGACTTTTGAGGTATGACAGATAATCATTTACCCTATTCCAGTGTTGCTAACAATATATATTTTTTAATTCTCGAAAAATTTAAGGAAACACTATCTTCAAAGAGAAGAAATCTCTAATTTTTTTTTTTTTGTGTGTTAAATATGAAAACAATTATGTGATTTTTTTCTTCCTCCTTTTTCCCAGCTATCACTTTGTCATGGCTGCCAAAGCCCCACTAGGAACAGCCCTATCTGAAATCCCTCCAACTTCTCTTTTTATCCCCGATTATTTCTCTCTGCTTTTTTTAATTTTATCAAACATCTCCGTATTATAAACAATGCTAATATATAGGATGCCTGTAATTTTTAAGCCACACTTTGGATCCTCTGACTCTAGATTTACCTGTTGTCAAGTATTAGAAACATTTAAAGCAACAACATATAGAAAAAGTACTAAAATCCACATACAGTGAATACAAATAACCAGGCATAGAGGCTGTTCTGTGACCCAGCCCAGAAAGGCTCCTGGTTATGCTACATAAAGTAAAAGGACTTCAGATGAATGAAGGACTCCTCCACAACCCAGGAGGAAGAGCTGGCTACCAGTAGATTTGGGCTGATATCTCAAAAAGAAACAAAAGAAACAAATTTTGACAATAGTTTTTTAAGTGATACTTTACAGAAAAGAAAGATTTCTTTCAGCATACACTTTGTCAGAATGGTTGACACATTTTGTTTTTTGGTACAAATGGCAGAAAAAACTCAGGATTGTGACTCCTGAATAGGAAGAGGCAAGTCTCAACATTTCAAAATTGAGCATTTAGATCTGAGAGCATGAAAATATTTCAGTTACACTATCATGGATGTGATTCATGTTATATATATACATATATATATATATATATATATATATATATATAAATGTTTCAGTGAAAATAGTACAGCCATGATTTGCTGCAGTCTAAAGAGACCTGCTCCAGGGAGCAGCTGACTCAACAGCTCACCATTTTGGCACCTCGCCTCCTTTCATCATCTTGAATGTGAAATCCTTTTCCTTAAGGTTTCAGTTCCATTGTAACCAAAAAGAAAGCTTTTAATATTTTTCCTGGTTTATTTTTCTTGGGTCATGTAAGTGTAATTGGCTCCCTTGCAAAAGGAATGGGTGCAACTAAGAGCAGATGGAACATGAGAGTATGACCTCCTCATTCTGATAACAATAAGTTGCTGGATTTGTTTGCCATAAATAGGGTTTAAATCTGCAAATCCAACATTTGTATTTCTCTCACAGATTTTCAAAGGTAGAGTGTAAAATCTTTACAGCATTTTGAGGGCTAAAAGTTATTGTTTGAGAGGGAATAATTGCAAGAAAAAATGTCTACTTTATCCCTTCTGCTCCCCTTTTACTTTAAAAAATACCCTGAAAATATATACGAAAAAAGTAATAGAAGAGGAGATCACAGTGTTATTCTCTTTATTGTAGCTCTTCACAACTTTTGATCATGCTTCAAACACCAGTTAGCATGAAGTGAAATACCAGTGTTCAGAAGTTCAATGACCCAATGATATATTAGCAAAGTCTCATTCCAAGTATGCCAGCTTGAACATGGTGCATTTTCAAGATACCAGACATGCACAAGTCCATTACTGGAGCTAGAAGGGCTACTCTGTTGTACCTGTGTAGGGGCATAAAAGTATAAACCTGACTCACATCATGGGGTTACAGGCTACTGTTGTCAGGAGCACAGCGTGAAGATGTACACAGTGTCAGTTCCAGTCATTACTGCAACAGGCACATGCTATTTTAGTCTAGTTCATAAGGCAGAAAATGTTTAAAATAAAGATACACAGGGGAGAACTAGTAGAAGCAGATATGATAGCCAGCTCCTGAGATGGAATCTTGACTTTTTTATAATGGCTCTCATGCTTTTGGACGTTGCAATTTCTTTAAAAATTCAGTGGGGTTTCCAGTCACGAAACACCTCATTTATAACTGTTCCATAGAAACAGGCTTGGTTGAAAATGAGCTGCACTTGTTGAAATTGCTTTTGTTTCTCTATAAAACTAGGGAATACAAGATTCATCATACCAATCATCTATCAATGTTCATAACATACAATGTTCAAACATACAGAAAAAGATTAAATTACCTCTAAAATAAAATAATCTTTCTGCATTTCAAAGGATCTACTGAACTTAATTCCTGAACAAGTATAGAAAAGAATGTGAAATTATAGAAATCATTATATAGTTGCATAACAGTAAAGTGAAATAGAATGTGCTGTCTGAATTTGATGGCCCACTGTTGGATGATATACACATACTGTATAAGTGTTCAAACATATACCCACATACATAATTTTTAATTTTTCAAAATACTGCATATCATAAGATATTTAAAAAATGCAAGTAGAAGAAATTCTTCCTATTGTAAATAAAAGAACATAAGAAGTATTTATTTCTCCTAAGCATATAATTTATCATATTTAATCCCTTATCTGGAAATAATATTACATCTTTTTAGACTAGATTTATATCTGAAAATCCAATGAATTTTAGACCATAGATAACATTTCTAACTGAGGTACCAACAGAATAAGATATACAGTTTTTAACGTTATTTTTAAGACTTCTATTCAGAAATCACAGAATCATTGAGTGGCTAAGGTTAAAAAGTCATCTAGTCTCTGGAGGTCATCTAGTCAAACTGTACCACCTGAACAGGGTGATGTGTCCAGAACTGTGTCGTGGTGGCTTTTGAATATCTCCATGGCCTGAGATCCCACCACTTCTCTGCACGACCTGTGATAAGTCACCCTCATAGTGAAAAGCTGTTTCCTGATGTTCAGATGGGCCCTATTGTGTTTCAGTTTGTGCCCAGAATCTCTGATCCTGTGACTGGACACTGCTTTAAAGAAGCTGTCTTTGTCTCTGGAGTGTGTAAGCATGAATAAGATTCCCCTGAGCTTTCTCCATGTCACCCTCTGTTGGACTCTCTCCAGTACATCCATATCTCTCTTGTACTGGGGGGTCCAGTCCTGGTGTGGCATCACCAGTGCTGAGCAAATGTGAGGAAAATGATGTAAGGATGCTCAATATCAGCTAGCTGGGAAAGGAAAGAAGCTGCAAGAAATGTCTCAAATTTACATAATTTTTAGAAGACGTTACAAGGACCTGAGTCGGTCATTAGTGGAGAGAAAATTAATGGGGGCATTGAACATGTTGACCTTTTACTACCTGAATTGGTTTAGGCACTAAGAAACTCTTAAAAGAAGTGGGAGAATTGTTCAAACCAAGTAAAAAACCTTTCTTATATCATGTGCTCTGATCTTTTACTACAAAGAATACAAAAATTGTTCTCGACTTTTCCACTAAGGAAATAATTCTGATATATGGAGATAGCATTTTTTGTCATAACCTCTTTCTCCGCTTCTGAGAACAGCTTTCCTTCCTGTGTGATTTGAAAGCTTTATGATGAAAGTGAATGTGAACTACTCCATAAAACATGATTGGTTGTACATACTATGGAGAGGACAGTAATTTTCTGTGGGCAACTTCCCCTAGAACCAAAAATAAATGCCCTGTTAGAATAAAGATAAAAGCTTGTGTGGTGGCTATGTATGAAAACAAGCATCTGTGACACCCAGGTGTAGAAACTCCCTCTGCAAGAATTTAGCAAAGAAGAACATGACAATCTACTTTGCATGCTTGTCAACATCACACTGTCCCTTCCAGCAAATTTCTGATCTGCAGACTGGGCTTTAGCACTGCAACTCTTTCAAATCAAGGAAGAGGCACTCCAGGGATTATCTGAAGTCACAATCTTTACTATTACTGCTACTATTACTGCTACTACTGCTACTACTGCTACAGCTGCTGCTGCTGCTACTACTACTACTGCTTCTATTTTTACAGCTACTGCATTTTCTTTTCTCTAAAGGTGAAAATTATTTTGGTTTTATAGCACTGCCCCATCTGGAAATGTGTCTTTCAAGACCTCTGTAAAGAAGTTTACCTCTGATTATCTTCCTCATTCCTCATTCCAGGAAGAATTGCATTGGGTTTGTCGCCTGTTGTAAGTGTAGCAATGGCTCTTTTCTGAAACTCCAGCATTTTTCTTTCTGGGCCTCTCTTCTTCATCTGTTTAAAGGAGTTGATCATATGTTACTGATTCACAAGAATCATGTTAGAAAAAAAAAATTGTCTTATGAAAATAGGGTTTCATATTCAATAAGGGAAAAAAGTAAATCTGAGATTTACAATGACTTTTCTTTTTAGTAATTCATCTGGAGCTTAATAGGACATATATTTTGCTTAGAATATATATTTTGAAAAATAGAAAATCTTTTTTTCAGAGAAACCTCATCATTACAGATGTAAATATCTATAAAGTATAATAAAGACAAAAGCAGCCAAATAAATAAACAATAGCTAATGTTTTAAATCCAAGTGGAGTATGATATTCCTTGACACTAATATGGAAGTGCTAATGCCATTCCCACAGCATGAGAAAACTGTTTGTTTATTTCCATTTTGTATTTCCCTAAGGACATTTTGCTCCACCAGTATAATTAGGATGACATTTGGAGCTGCTGTATTTCAATACAAGAGCAAGAGACACTGTGCAGCTTGACAAGAGATTATGATGTCAAGTCAATTGCTGCAGCAATATCAATATTTATTCCCTTGTTCCTTGTCTCTTGTTTTATTTTTGTTCCTCTCTTTCTATTTGGCATAAAATATCTGAAACCTATCCTATTGTGCAGGATATTTGTTTTTGTTGTAGACATCCTTGCTTTTCCCTAGTTAATTTTAATCTTCAATCCTCTCTTTTCTCAGGTATATAGTAGTTAACTCTTTCAGTAGTGCAGTTACTTTCATGGAAAGAAGTCACAATTGATCTAGTACAACATTCCAAATAAATTCTGTATCTTATTTCATCAGAGAGTGATCTCAGAACTGTATTGTGTTTTGAGTTTTAATTGCTTCACTACTGGTGAATACATATCAATTGTATGTATCCATTGTATTCATTAGTAGTGAAGCAATCAAAACTAAAAAATTGTCATTATTTTACAGATACTGAATTAATTAGAAATTTTGTACTTGATCCATCTGGTTACATTCTTTAATTAAGAAATATTTGCCTGCACCATGTAGCATTACCTGAGATTCCTGATAGTTTGTTTTAGTGAAAAGTAATAGTGCTCTGGTTAGCAGCTCATCCATTTTTTCCTTTTATAGAGTAGTAGAGAAGATTTACCCTGGAGTGGAGTCAGATTAACAGGTATATCCTAATGAGCATTTCAGCATTGTTTGTGTGTAATAATATCATAACAGCAAAGCACAGCAGCACAGATGCTAGAGTTCAGAGCCAACAGTGAAGCAATTATGTATAATTGTTATTAGTTTAGACTGATTAATTTTCTTTTATATGTGCCTGATTTTTGTGTAGAAAAGATAAGTGTATTTATGTTCAGCAATGCTTTTTTCTAAGAGAATATTACAGTTGCTTAGAGATATATGTCTGCCTCTGTATAAGCAGATTATCTCCTAATAAAGCACAATATCATTGATAGGATTATTTTTTTAATGGATCAGAAAATCAGCCTCCCAATTTAAGGGTCTGTTGAAGTTTAATGCACTCGCTCTTGCTTGAGAATTGTGTTTATTTCTCTATAACACCACGAGGAATTTTTTTAATGATCTGGTTAACTTCGCATGACATCGCTAGAGGGAAGTGTCCCCTCCAGCCTTGATTTGTGTTCCTGCGCGTTTCTAAGACATTTAATTGCGATTCATAATCCTTCAGCTTATGTTAATATAAAATTAATTTACATTTACTAATAAACATAAGGTAAATATCAAAGGGAATAATGTTATTTCCTCTAGTTACTCTATGTTTTTTACAGGTGTTTATTGTTGCCCCATTCTAAAGTAACCTTGATGTCTATGGCACTTTTTATCAATTAGGTCAAGTTTTGAAATATTTGAACTTCCCTGAAATGAATATTCTAATTTCTTGGTTTTCATTTTGTTTTTTTACTTTTGTTATCATCTATTAGCTGTTTACATGGAGGTCCAGATAATTGCTGAAAATTGTATTTTTTAATAATAACTTACTTATGCTTAAGAAAGAGAGAAAGAGAAGGGACAGAGAAAGAGAAGACAGTGGGGCTTTAAAGACTTACACTTCACTGTGATTTATTCTAGAGGAACTGGAGCTAGCAGAAAGACACACTCAAACAAATGTTTACAAATTTAGTCCAGTGAGGTTGGTCTTCCATTATGCTCATTAGAAAGAAACCCCTTCTTACAAAACACATCTGGAATGGCTAAAAACGGTCTTGAAAGCAGGCAAATTTGTGCAGTCAGAATATGCTGGCTGTCTCCAATGCCTCTGGCAAATCAGGCACTTCCACAGTCTTATTGTGTGCTGGGACTGCAATTCACTCATTCATGACAGCCTTGAGGCAAGCCAGCTCACCCATTTTAGATAAATTGCTTAGGATGTGTCCCGTTAACCTGTGAAGACACCTGTCTTTCTCTATCAACAGTTATATTAAATGCACCATGAAATCTTTCACAAATTTCACAGGTAGTCAGGAAAAAAAACCCAAACCTTTAAATTAGACTCCATTGATTAAAATTGAGTACAGAGGCAGCTTAGGCTAGGTTTGAGCTAAGATTTATTAGTACTTCCCCTAAATGATCCCAGGAGTTTTAAATTAGCCTTTCAGTATGTGGTAGCAAATGTGTGTGTGTTTCTTTACCAGAGGAGTACCTCTGGTGTTCATGATTTGTTCAAGTTCCATCAGAGAACAGACACAACAAAAGTAATTCTGAGTTACTGGTCTTTTTACTTTGAACATGGATGTTTTTCTTTTTTTTGTGTCAAATAGAATGTCACTACTCCTCTCCGTAAAGTTTTGTGTGCTACCATAACTACAGTGTCATCACAGCTGTTTGAAGGAGCTCTGACATCATAAGCATTTTGGCAATAGCCTAAATCATTACATTATTTCAATCTAAACAATGAGAGCCACTTCAGGAAACATTCACTTGTATTTATGATGCCTTTTATTCAGTGTAAACTGAAAACAAAAGTGAAGCTTTCAGTTTGTGAAATAGAATAGTGTTTCCATCAAAAATTGCAGTGAGAACTGCAGTTGTTCATTTGCAGAAACATCTGTCTCAGCCATTCACAAAACAGAACTGCACAGTATCTGTTTGAAAGATACCAATTCTTCCAAGAGTGAGTGGTCACAACTGTATTAACATATGCCTAAAGAAATTATAATACACTCTTCTTTGGTAAGGAAGGCAAATTTACGACTTATGAATATTTTTTGAATATATGCAGTTAGTTCTCTGTGTTTGAAAGTTTAGTTTTAATATTTCCATAAATCTTTGCAAATAGTAATGATTTATATGCAAACAAAGCCTTGAATGTGCCCAAACCTTCAAACTAGATTGCCTAGCGGCAAAAATCCATAAGTTTTATTAAAGTTCCTGAATAAAATATGGGCTCACTTTCAAAGGTTATATGCATCAGTGTTTTTTATGGCATAGTAGTTGCTCAACAGTTTTGTAATTTAAATATTATTAAGGTGCACCAGTATAGAAGAAGCCAAGTTAAAAAGTCAAAGATTGTCTTACCTTCTGGCCAAGTTAAAAGGATTTTCACTATTCTATTGAAACTCTGATTTGTTGGGGTTTTTTTTAAATAGAAAGTTGCTTTCATTGTTTTTATTCTCTACAGGTTGTTGATATCTCCCTGTTTATATCCAATTTTTAGTTCTTTTTTCATTTCATTCTGAGTTACTTTTGATCCATGTTATTTTTCCCTCTGCAATTTTTGAGACACATTTCATTTACATTTTTCTATTTATTTTATGAAATTAAATGCAAACATAACAAACTAAGGCTTGTCTTTTTTTACCTCCTTTTTATAATTAATTATAGTGGAATATAACTAGTAGTGAAATGAATGTGTTTCTGATTATTTTTCTGTAGTATAAGAAAAGATATCTAGAGACTGATTTAGAACAAAAATTGTAAAAAGAAATAGCAAGATTAAAATCCAGGGTCATTATTGCAGTATTTATGTTATCAGTCAATAGAGAAACATCTATGCACTATTAATGATGGAGGATTTAAATATTTTTCACATCCAGTGACAGAATTATTTTGCTTTTTAGGTTCTTTCAACTATATACATTACTGGAAATAGAGCTTTAGGAGCATAAAACTGTGTTCTGGAAGTGGTGAATAACCCATTAAAACAACCTACATTTCTGCTCTTACCTTTGCTTATGTAGAGTACTCCTACTTCTTGTACACTGATGATAACAATTATTTTACAGGGATAAACTTATATTTTCTCTGTTAATGGAAGCAGCAGGCTCAGTCCTACTTGCAGGCTGGAAGGGCACAGGGGAAATAATGGATTTTTGTACAATTTTTGTAGCAAGTGGAGTGAAATTATGCACAGGTAGTTCATAATCTTCCTTTAACATCAAAGAATCAGTGATGTTTATAAAAAAATATTTTTGGTTGTTTTAAAATACTTTTTTTTCCCTCTCTTGGCTGTATAGTATTTTAGAATCTCTCTAAACATGTACTGCTGGGTCTTTTATTCCTTTAGGTTTCTTCCTTATAAACCATTTTCTTGAACATCAACTCCTACCCTTCTGGAGAGGTCTGTAAAATGTCAAGAACTTATTTTCTAAGGGCTTTCTCCATGGCATGTCATTATTGCATCCAAAGGGCTTTTTTTAGTTGATTCATTTATTTTTTTCTCATTTACATAACATTGTGTTGACTTGAGAGCTGATAAACAAACACATTGCAGAAGCAATTTGAAAAAAGATTGAGTGGGAAGTGTAGAGCATTTTGCATTACTGAAAACCTGTTGAAGTGACTTGTTTTGTACCAGGAGGTGGCTTTGGGGGAAAGTAAGACTATTTGGAAAGTTTGCAGTTTATTAACTAAAACCTTTTTTTAAATTTTTTGTTTAGGTTATAACGGGCATCTATCATGGTCTAAAATCTCATGCTACTCATGCACACAGCACAGAGAGACATCTTCTACTGAAAACTATTAAGCTAAATAGTACTAATAGAAAGGTTATCTTTGTCAGAGATATGGAAGGCAAAAGCAAATTAACAAATGGAATATTAAGGACAATATATTTATCCCTGTTTATGAGAACCATTGTGTGCTTTGAGAGTCTGTTCTGCAGCTTGAAGTTCCCAAATGCAGTACAGCATCAATTACATTCCAACTCATGTGAGTACCTGTGACCATTTTAATGAGTAAGACTTTGCCAGAATATTTTCATAACTAGAAGTGGGCGCACTCAAAATCATGAGCTATTTACCCATATGTAGCTTTCTGTACTTTGTGCTTCTCTTCTAGTCAAGATAAAGCTGTATTGAGCACATATGGTAGTCTGTGATACCTGAGCTACAGGTGTTTCCTCCACACAGACTTTTACTAATTTTGCAAAAGAAAAAAAAAACAAACCTCTTCTCTTTCTTTCTGCTGAAACTTTTTGTTTAATTACTGCTTTAGAATCAAGCAGCACAATATGGCAGCACTGAACCACAAAGATGGAGATAAAATTCTATTGTATTTGATCATGAATGTTCAAAAAACAGACCATGTTTTCACATAAAAATATGCAGTCCTTATGTTACATTTATCCCTTAACTTTCAGAAGAAATTACTATACCTCTGCATGTTAATTCAGAATATTTAAGTGCCAGGTTAATATACTGCTCAGGTGATCCATTTTTGTAAGCAAAGGATGATAATCTGTTGGTGAGGTCATTTTTGCAAGTAATTGGAAAGAATATCATCCATAATTATATGCTCCTAAGCACATTCTTGTTGAACCAAAGTCACAACACTTTTACTTTGTACAATAAAGCTAAGAACTATGTTATCAGAAAAGTTCAGCTGTAGAGGCAAGTATTTTCTTACACAGTTGTTGAATCAGAATTGCAGTTTAAAAACCAAAAATACCCATCAAAGCCTGCTGACTAAAGGCAATATCCATTTCACTCTTTGGCATAAACCAAGAGTTATTTCAAAAAATTACTCCAGGAAAAAAACTTAGCTTTCTGATTTGAGGTGTATTTAAGCACTAACCTCAACTTTAGGGAAGAATGACAAAGTGAGGTTTGTATTGATTTTTTTTCAGAATATCTTATTGTTTCACTGCTTAGTGTGTTTGGGTAAAGTCACAGGACATGTGCTACATGTTCTGGTTTGTCTTCATGCTCCATAACATAGATTCTATCACTATAGGAAAAAATCTAGAATTACATGGTAGAGCATTATAGAGTATTTGATCAATTATGAAAGCCAACAATAAATTGCTGTGGTCTTGCAAATACACGCATTGTAATTTTTTTTCTGAAACTACAGTTATTCTAATCCAGGTCCACAGAATTCTCTATTTTGCCTTGAACAGAATAATACCAGGTGTATCTTCAGGTTTACTGTCAAGCAATTAAATACTTTAATTTTCATTATGGCTTAAAAGAGCTCACTAGATTTTGTAAAGAGATTGAGAATGAATTAGGCAGCACCATTGTATTAGCAAGTGAAGTGGAACCAGAAACATGTTCTGTCAGGACCTAAGCCATCATTTCTCCTTCTTTTTCAACCCGTGCAAATAAGTTGAGAATATATTTCCTTCTTTAATAGATTATTTTCGTCTAAAATTCAATGTAGAAAAAAAAATATTCAGGTATTTTATACGGTTTTTTTTCTAAACTTTAATAAATTACCAGCTTGGGAGGTAGCTTGTAAAGACAATTTTTATTTATCTACGTTTTCTTATAGCCGTGGTGGTGAAGTATTACTGAAATAATGTGTTGTATCGACTCCTACCTTTCTATAATTTCTACAACTGCAATTGCATGAGTAGATTCTAGTTGTGCTTCAATTTCTCAGCCTTGAATTTGGTAATTTACTCAGGATCACAAACTGTGTTCATTATGGAATTAAAGATTAACCCCAGAACTGAATTTAGGGTACTAGAACAGGGTTCCCAGGGAAGTGGCCAGGGCATTAACTCTATTAGAGTTCAAGAAGTGTTTTGAGAATGCTCTCAGGCACGTGGTTTGATTCTTGGGGCTGTCCAGTACAGCCCCAGGAGTTGGATGCTGATGATCCTTGTGAAGCCCTTCTAAAAATTTCAGACATTTCTGCATATCCAAAAATCTTATAGAATCTCTTTCCATATTTGACTTCAAAACTTAAAAATATTTATCTTGATATATGTGCTGTTTAAAGAAGTTATTCTGGGAAGTAATTAGTAGCATTGTATTCTTGGAATCTGTTTATATGATCCAAAATGTTTGGACAGTATTTTAACCAACAAATTTTACGGGAATAAGGTACCCCTGAGTTACTTAAATCCCTGGATAAATAAAGGAGACTCATCTCTGACATTTCACATACAGAATATTGCCATCTCCTAGTCTATAGGCAAGTAAGAAATCATTACTGAGTTTCCTCACACCAATTTATATTGCTTGTTTTACTGTAATCCCTTATATTTCCTACTACTTGAACATCTCTAAATAGGTTTTCACAGGGCATTTGAAAGCAATTAGCTTCAAAAGAAGCTAAGAAAGAAGACACTAAGAAAGAAGCTGCAAATTTAAGCTCCTATATATTCAGTTGTGTTTCCTCATAGAAGGGTACTTAGCTACTTAGCTATTGATGGACTTTCAGCAATAAATGACAATCCAGAAATTCCAGCCATATAAGGCATGGGACCCTCTGATTAGCTCTGCTGGTTAGAGCATTCAGTGATTTCTGTGATTGATTTATTTCCAGAATAAATTGAAAGATAAGAAGTGGCATTTCCTGCTCACGACACTGCTGCTCAGGTCTCCTTTTGCAACAGAATGAAGATTTCTGTAACCACAATGATGGTGTGTGGATTCTTCCTTATGCAGCAGCAGGAAGGAGCACAAGCAAGGTGAAACTCACTTTTCACCAGAAGTTTGATCTCAAATTATGGTATTAATCACATCCAAGTGACTAAAATAAGTCATTGTGGAAGAAATTGGATAAAATTAGGGTTTATTTACTTTTTAACTTGTTTGTTGTGGCATCACAGTGCATTGTCCTTATCTATACCTATGTTTTATGTTGTTTTGTACAATCCTCCATCCACAGCATGGTACCCAAACAAGAATTTAAATTAATTGTCATCTTCTTTCTTCTGTTTAAAAGGGGAGAATGCAAAAGACAAATGCATATACTTCACACAACTTACACACAAAAAAAAGATTGAATTTTTTGGTTATTTCTTTACAGTTTTAACCAACAACACAGATTTTTTTAACCCTGTAGACAGTAAAGAAATCTATACTGTTTTGCCCAGTGTCATCAGGAGCAGTGGAGGAGGCAGCATGGGCACAGACCAAGCTCCAGCCCATGAGTGGAGAATCATTTTGCGCAATGGGCACCACGGACCATACATGTGAGGAGGAAGGCACCAAGCCCCTTCCTCCAGCTTCCCAAGCTTTCAGTCCTGCCACCAGGACCTTGTAAGGGATTGAATAGGGGCATCAGCACTGCCTCAGATAAAAGCAGCTGTCAGCACACAGAGGCTTTTACCAGGGCTATGCATTCAATGCTCACACACAGTTTTACTTAATCTTTGGAATACAACGAGTAAGTGATAGCTGTGTTTCTGGGAATTTGCAGTAATTTAGAAGTTTCTAAGGATGTCATCACAGACACTGACTATCATATTCTGGAAGAATCTTTTCTCTTTAGAAGTCAGCATTCTGTCTCATTTCCATTTTGGGTGCAAGTCTGTGGAAAACGCTCCATGGGGGACCTCTGAGCTACTGCTGAAAGAGCTGGGATGCTTCACAGTAAAGCCACCTGAAGAAATTCAGAATTGCAATTTTTAAACAATAAGATAATATTGTCACTGGACTGCATTCACTAGAACATTTCTGAAGGTGCATTTGGGAGCAATATGCCAAGACCTGTTTAAAAAATATAGGATCTAGAGTCCTGAAGGTAACAAAAAACCCTGCAAATTGAGTGAGTTTTGTTATTGTTTTGTGCTGTATCATTGTAGTTCATCACTTTGCCATACTTAAAACTACACAAGTAGTACAACAGGGTGCTCTGACACTTAGAGAACAATTAAAATGTCCATATGGCATACTTGCAGTTTATTACTGTGCTTTTGCTTAGAATAAATATATTCACTGTCTCTAGGAAACAGTCAAGGAATAAAGCAAAACATTTATTTCAAATCAAGTCAGCCTTACCTGGTGTAGAACAGAACAATTACAAACTGTCCAACAACTGTGGTGTGTGCTGATAAAAGACTTGATTCTGGTTCAGGATATGCATATGAGAATTATATTGTTGTATACTTTCCTCATATATATTTCCCTTCCATATAATTTTCCTGGATTTTTTTCCATTATATCTGTGCTTCTTTCTCTTCCCCATATGACTGCTATACAGAATACATAATACTCTGTCTGCTTTATTAACCTACAGCTAAACTGTAGCTCAGTTTACACTGGTCTGTGAAGTAATGCTTGAATTGCCTTTAATAGATAACTTATTACTTAGTAAATGAAATGCTGAACTTTTAAGAGTCCACAGAAGTAACTAACCTTACTAAAAAGAATTAGGCTTTAATATATCATAAAACTGTTTGTATTAGCGTCATTCAAGAGTTCCTCCATCACACACTTATTCTTAATTTTATTATTATAAAATTATTCTTAATATTAGTCTTTATTTTAGTCTTTATTTATTTATAATAGTCTTATTTATAATAGTCTTATTATTTATATATAATAGTCTTTATTTTAATTTTAGTCCTTTGTGAACATTTGAGAAAATAAGATTAAATTTTGCTCTGCAGTATTAGACAAAAACTCATATTCTTCATTTTAATAAATTTACTTAACTGCACTATACACCATTCAAGGGCAGATTCAGCAGCAGCTGATTTTACTTGTATTGAAACCTTCATATAAATATCTTAGATATTGCCAGAAATCCTTCAGGATTGTGCTGTTATAAATACTTAGGAGAATGATTCAGCTTCTTGGGAAATCAGCAGTAGTTTTTTTCTTAAAAAACCAAGGTTTTTGATTATTGGTTTAAAACTATAGTTTATAATAATGGGGAAATGTGAACTGTAGCTCACCAAGGACAAATGGCCTGTAAGAGTAACCAAAGAGGGCAGGGGTGCAGATATGTTACCTCAGTTCTCCTAAATTGTCCTGGGAAGATGCAACAGGTATGGGCGTTCAGCACCTGTTCATTAATTAAAAAAAAGTTCCAAGCTGTTTGCTGTTTGTAAATTTGCTATACAGTTCATGAAAATACTTCCTAGTGTTTTTTCAATTCATAAACTGTATTGCAATTGTGCTAAATTTAAGAGATAAGGATTTAAAACACAGATATACAAATACTTTTGATTAATTACATAACATGTTGACAGAAGACTGTTTTCAATAACCCACAGTATTTCAGAATTACAGGCATTGTGCTCAGTGATCATCACACAACAGGGCTTCCTTTGCTTACAAATTCCCAGGCCTTAGACTAATGATGCTGGGGCTTTCTCTGCTGTGTCCCATCACCAGAACATAAAGGGAGCAGCACCATGCCATGGCAAAGCTACAGTTCATCTGAGTGCTGGGGTAATTAAAAACTATGACTAATTGAATGGCCCCTCTATAGTCATTATGGATGGTAATGAGGTCTTTGCACAGTTTGCTCTCTATCAGTAAAACCTGTCCCTTTGTGGGTTGCAAACTTTGGCAATTTTCCCTCTTAGGGATTTGGTGGACTCTGGAGTAACAATGAGGAGGAAGATAAATGTGAGATTTCTCCCATAGAAAATCTCAAACAATCAACATTTGCAATGCATTTGGGAACATTGCATTTTCAGAACTGCAACGGAGATTGCTTATATATTCTGAGGGAATACACCTGGAGAATTTAAACTCATTTTTAACTCTACTCTGGAATTCAATATGTCCACATGGTGCTGCTCTACGGAATGATATAAATGCCTTGTACGTAAGATCTCATTCATTGCACGGTTTCTTGAGTTTTGAGAACAGCTTCTATAGGCAAAAAGTACAACAGCTCTTTCATTTCTATGGTTGTTTCTAGAACAATTCCTTTTCAACATTCATTCCATTGTTGTGGTCATCTGGACTAGGACAGGCACTTACTAACATGGATCGTAGCTCCCTTTCAATCTGAGTGCCTGAATTTATGTGAGATATGTGAGGACATGAGTGCAGGGCAGCGAGGGATAAATGTAGTTGGGATGCATCCCAGGACAAATCCACGTCATGGAAGAAGTGTCTACCAAATACTCGTGCCTGGAAAATGTCCAGGGCCCATTGAAGAGACTTAGCATCATGGGCCACCTCACTTCTAGAGAAACCAATCAAGACAGGGCAGATGCCACCTTTTCTAGTTGTCAGGACATATTGGATCAAAATTTCTTCACTTTTATTGCCAGAAAGTAAAGACATAATTTTACTATGTACCCTCACAGTCCTCATCCTTGTTGGATTTAAAACCGCTTATTACCTCTTTTGAGACAACCATTTTTATTTAAACAAAGGAAATTTACTGTCAAAGAAAACAACACGGGAAAGAACCATAGCCAAGAAATTGTGAAGGATCCTAAATAAAATACTTTCCTGAGTTTCAATTATATCTTCTGTTTTGTAGGTACATCTTAAATGGTTACGTGATCTAAAGTCATGGCAAAATGATTTAAAAAGTTGAAAAGCTTTTACCCAGATTAGAAAAAGTAGTCCTGTGGGAAATTAATCAGACAAAGTAACATTTAAAAAAGAAGAGAAGAAGAAAAAAGGAAGAAAACACTTCAAACTTTTCAGCTTTAATTAATTCTTCATTTTCTCTTCAGAAAAGTATTGTAAAAATTTGCTCAAAACTATCATGGGTTGACAATGGCAGGGTGCCAGGCAGCCATGAAATTTGCTCACTCACTCCCCTCCACAGCTGGAGAAGAAGAAAAATTAACAGAGGATTTCTGAGTTGAGATAAGGACTGGAAGAGAGATCACTTGTTAAGTACCATCACGGCCAAAACAGGCTCAATTTAGAGATATAAAGTGAATTTTTAACTAACAAAATCAGAGCAGGATAATAAGAAGCCCTTAAAAAGCACATTCCTCCCATCCCTCTCTCCTTCCCAGCAGTGCAAGGAAACAGGGAATGGGAGTTATGGTCAGTTCATCACCCAGGCTTCTTCTGCTGCTCAGGGAGAGGAGCTATTCCCATGCTGCAGTGTGAGTTGCATCCCACAGGAGACAGTTCTCCATGAACTTCTGTAAGATGAGTCCATCTCATGACCAACAGCACTCTGTAAACTGCTGACATGTGAGTCCCTCCCACAGGCACACAGTCCTCCCAAAACTGCTGCAGCGTGGGTCACTCCTCCATGGGCTGCACTCCTCCAAGGACAGGCTGCTCCAGCCTGGGAGCAGGGACCCCTCTCTCCACCGAGTCTCCCACTGGATCACAGCCTCCTCCAGGCCTCCACCTGCTCTGGCATGGGAAACTCCCCATGGGCTGTGGGTGGATCTCTGCATTCCCCTGGATCCTCATGGGCTGTGGGTGGGTCTCTGCATCCCCCTGGATCCCCATGGGCTGAGGGTGGATCTCTGCATCCTCCTGGATCCCCATGGGCTGAGGGTGGATCTCTGCATCCCCCTGGATCCCCATGGGCTGTGGCTGGATCTCTGCATTCCCCGTGGACCCACAGGCTGCAGGGGCACAGCTGCTTCACCATGGTATTACCACCGCCTGCAGAGGAATCTTGGCTCCAGTGCCTGGAGCAGCTCCTCCCCCTCCTTCCCCACTGACCTTGGTGTCTGCAGATTTATTCATCTCCTCTTCTCTTCTCTTCTCTTCTCTTCTCTTCTCTTCTCTTCTCTTCTCTTCTCTTCTCTTCTCTTCTCTTCTCTTCCCAACTGGAAATAAAACTGCACCACAACTTCTGGTTTGATTTTATCTTAAATATGCCAGAGGCATTACCACTATTTCCAGTTGGTCCAGCCTTGGCCAGCAGCACATGCATTGATGGAGCCATCAGGGATCGGGTCTGCTGGACATGGCGTAAGTTTCCAGTGGCTTCTCACAGAAGCCACCTCTGTGGTCTCACTGCTACCAAAAACTAGGTCATGCAAACCAAAAAAAGAGGGAAAAAAAGACCACACAAAACAAAACAAAAATATAACAAAATATAACCAGGACACACAGAGAAAAAAAGGTTAAAGGTTCATGACAACATGAGATCACACATGGAAAATTAAAGACTGGAAAAAATGATAGCTTTTCAGAGTTATATATAGCTTTAAGTTAGTATTGAAAAAGACCTTCATGTGGAAGTGATTATACAACCAAAGCTCAACACTACTGCTATATATATGAAGTGATCTATAACATTAGTACATATATTTAAATTATATGCTTAAAAATATGCAACAGAATTGATTCGAGATTGCATTAGAAACCATACTTTTTGTAATTCCCTGAATATAGGATTTGCAGTGATGAGATAATCAGGTCAGAACAGGGTCAACTTGCAGTGTATATTTAATCCTAAAAGCAAAGTATTTGAAAGCAAAAGGGAAAGCAAAAGAACAAAACTAGCCAAGAAGCAATAGAGGGAATAAAACCTCTATAAATATTTATTTCAAATGAAAACACTGATAATTCTGGACCAGTTAGGATAAGATTGTTATTTCAGTGAAACAATTACTTTACCTTCAAAGGATTTAGAAAATAAAACCTTCATCTTTGAATATTCACATTAAACTGTGCTTTGTTTTTTTTCAAAATTTTGCTTCCTTCTGATGTTCTAGACATAGCTTAGAATTCTATTGTTAATTTTGTACTTTTACAGTATAAAATATTCCATTTACTTTTCACAAAGAAAAATCCTGTGTCTCTTACTGATTTCATTTTACCATTATATTGAATTTATTGAATTTATTAAATTGAATTTATTATTAAAGTTTCACTATTTAAAACTTTAATTTTATTTATTATAATTAAAACTTCAATATTTGTTATGGTCAAGCCATTTAAAAAATTTATGTGTAAACATTCAGAACATATCTAATTAGAAAGAAGTTGTACTGAACCTACTCTAATATTCCGTTCAGGTGGATTCTCTGTTACCATTGATCCCTCTTGATACACTAGTATAAACATATATTTGTAGTTGTATGTTGTATTATTTACAAATTTTTTTTGTCCAAAAAATAACATTTTATGCATGCATGGACTTGATAAGACACTTTATGCTCCATAAGCCTAGAGAAATCAGAGGAAAAGTTCCAGAACATTGGATATTTCCTGACCTAAAAATTGGTTAAGCACCTATTTTAACAAGAAAAAGGGAAAATGTTCAGTTGGTTTTGATAAAGGAAGCATGGTTCTGTTTTCACTGCCACCTGTGGTGACAGTCCATGTCCACAACAAAGCAGGATAATTTGAAGGATTAGAAAGACTGAGTTTGATCTTGAATGAAGTCCTTACAAAATTATCTCTTTGCCAAATGGGAGGATGCAGCAAAAAGGTCATCAGAGATGACTCCTTGTGTATGATAGAGGCAGAAGCAAAATAAAATCACTTCTGCAGCTGTTAAAATCAGAGTATGGATCTACATGGCAACTCTGTGAATTTTAAAACTCTTCCTTGTACACAACCAAAGAACAAGATCTTAGCATTGGTGCCTTGAAATGTGATTACTGTAAGTGAATTTGTAATAATTCATTTCTGTAAGTGAAATCTTAGCCAACTAAATTTTCTGATACAGTAATTCTACAAGCCATAATATAATTCCACAGCTCTTAGTTCCATTCAAAATTATTTTCTCATTATTTATATTTACCACCTCCTGTTATGTCATTTGGAGGAAAAAAGTGAGAATGTGCTTCATTTTGCTACAGATGAATTGAAAAATTAATGCAGAATTCATCTTCCCATAATCACCTAGAAGTTTTACTTACATGTTTTTTTAAAGATTTCTCTGCAATCATAGACAGACTTGGGCCCAAGAGGTGGAAGTATAGGTAGGTGGCATGACTTCTGCAGAAGGGCATTATTCTCTTTCTTGACAAGGAAGAGCACACCTAGCTTAACTAATTTTCTGGTAAAGCCCTGTCTGATGGATGCCATCTAAGAGACAAGAGAATTTGTAACTCAAGGACCAGTAATATAAATTACATGTCACTCTTCCTGTCCTCATAAGCAATTAACAGAGTATTCCAGACAGAATTAAGAGTGTTTTAATATTTTTAGGAAGGCATTCACGGAGCACAGTGTTCAGTTAGGAAAAAAGAACTACTTAAGTTGACCCTGAGTGTTATGATTATTGTTATTGCTACCATACAAAAAAAACCTGCAACAAATATATACAAAGACAATTAGAATAACTGTCCATTAAAATAATGTGACAGAGAAGATAGACAAGAAAACATGATGCTTTATAAAAATATCAGGATTATGAGTACATCTGAAGCTGAAAATCTTACACCCAGTGGATAAATGTCACACTTGCAAGGGTAAGTTTGCCACCACATTCCATCTGACTTGTGTTCTTGTTTGGAAAATACATTGCAGCCATTTTTTTGCTTTTTGCTTTATAATAAAATATAGAGAATCAAGGAATTTGATCCTTTTTTATTATTATTTGCTCTATAACCTTGAATTTGAGTATTTTAAATAAAATTTCTCTGTCTATATGACGATTATTTAATCATGCATCTGTATTACCAATGAATTTTTAGGGTCCATTGCATAGCGTGCATAAAACATAGAGATCCTTGGCTAAATGTCTAACTACTTTTTTATTATTAATAATCTCTAGCTGGCCAATTCCCTGTTAGGGTTGAAGTCTAGAATATAAGCATTTAGTGGCTGTTTAAGAATCAGCTATCTGCTTGGCACCAGGGGCTGCTTTTCTTTTCAGAAGCACTTTGCAAGCTTTATGACTCCCTTCTGTCAATTTCTGAAACAATATGCTTGCTGACACAGACCACTTTTTCATGCACTTAAGTACATTGCAGATTTTCAGGGTATTTACGTCAAGTCTCAAATCTTCCACTTTATGATCCATTCCCTATGAGCTCTGTTCTCTTTCCTGATACGTGCCATTTCCAGTTTGTTTGGTTTATTTACAATAGTATGTTTTCAGTAATTGGCGAGCCTTGTAAAATATGCCTCATGGATGTTAAATGTAACAGAATAGTAGTAGCAGGTCATGGTTAAATAACTACTTTGGATTGCAAGTCCATACACTGTCTAAGAGATCACTCCTGCTGAAGGGTAGAAATTACATCCAGGAGAATACTTGGCACCTTTCTTCATACAATATCTCAGGGCGGCTGTAAATTTTCTTCTTAATTAGTCACTGAGTGATAGAAAGAAATTCAGACCTAAAATATGTATTGAATTCAGTGCAAGTAGATCTGGGAATTAATTTGGCCAAAAGTATTCTTTGAAGACAAATTTCTTTGTCTAGGTGGTGTCCATTATGGTGGAGTTTGTGATTGGGTCAGTAATCAGGCAAAAAATGAAACAGGCGTCTAGTGACTGTTGAATTCAGAGGAATTTTCACAGACTTAGCGATGACATGGAGACATCTCAGGTTAGGCTTTGACGGCCTTTCCTGACACCTTTGGCTCAGTGGAGCAAAAAGAGAACAATGACTTGAGAGTCTGATTTCAAGGAAAGGAAGAACAGGGCTCCAACTCTCCAGTGGGAGAACATTGTCAGCAGTGACTTCAAGGCAAAGGCTGGTGTTTAAATCTGAGTAAAAAAAAGGAAGATAGAGAAATCCTGCAGCACTGACTTGATAATGTGATGTAGCTATGAGACAAAATCTAAAGAATTTATGTTATCTGCCCCTGCTGTTAGGGTCCTGACTATCTAGGAATTTAGACAGGGCAAGTTCTGCCCAGAGACCTGGTATTATTTGCAATGCCATCTGCTGTGGTGGGGGAAAAAAAAAGAAGATGTATTTTCTACTGGAACCTCTACTAGGAGAAGGCTATGCCTAGGTGTGGTGATGAGTGCTGAGGACAAAACACAGCTGGTGTAGCCAAGGGGGTGGCCCCAGATGCCAAAATGTGAGGCTGCTGGGGGCTTCAGTCTGGCTGGGCCTGACATGTTTAACAAGCAATCCCAAACAAAGGATCAGCTATTTTTCAGCAGAAAACTACATATTGAAAAATAACTACTCAGCCCTGGATCTCTCACTCTCAAGAGAGCTACAAAAACCTTGAGAAGGTGAACCTGGGAACTCAAACCCATCACTCCTGTGGATGCCAAGTCATGGCCTTGATAAAATTACAGGTTTGCGACATACCTTAATCTTTTTCTCACACCTTCTCATCCTTCCCTGTTGCAGCTTGAATTGCTGCTAGTAAAGTCCAGGGTAAAGAAGCCAAAAAAGGCTTTTGCATAATATCCATAGATGTTTAATTCAGCCGCATGGTGAGATGTTCTCCTCTCTGACACACACTCCCCCCCGAGGTCCTGCTCTCTCCCCCACAGGCCCCCTGGCTGACCTTGTTCTCCAGGCATTATCAAGGTGAGGCCCAATCAGGGAAAAGGGAGGGAGAGCCTCAGGAGCACCTATGTTCAGGCATAGGAACAGAGGAAGGAGCCAGTCGGGTGTAACTTAGGAGAAGCCCCTCCAGGGCCTCCACAACTCCCCGTTTTTTATATTATTAAGAAAGCTTTTCTGAAGGATCAACTCAACACAAACTGACAAAAACAATCAAACGCGCCTATAAGACAATTATCAAAATGCAAACAATTCTGAGTCTCCAGTGTCCAAACAGATTTTCTGGAGTGTCTTAGAGCTGGCAGGAGGGATGCGGCATTTTCTTAGCACAGTGTTTCAGGAAACTGAGTCAGGAAAGGTTTCTTCAGCAGGGGCTGTTTCTCTGTCTCCTGTGGTAAAGTGGTCAGCTGTGACAGACTCTGCACAAGGCAGTGTAGGCGGTGGTGTGCCTGTTGGAAACTCCAAATAGAAATCATTACCTTAAGAAAAAGATGGTTACTTTAGGGAAACTTTCCTTTCCTTCCCTCCTAATCACCCTCCCCCTGGTATTATGAAGGAACTCTGCGGAAAGGGATTAGTGGAAGGAGACCATGGGAGAGGGGAAAGGGTGGTAGGAATTTGTGGGAACATAAAAAACTGTAATAGGACAATGGAAAGGAAAAGGGGAAAGTGGGAGGGGGACAGGGAGGCCACAGGAATTGGGGAAAGTTATTAGAAGAAGTGGGACTTATCAGACTGGAAGGTTCTTTCATTATTGACATGGGCTTTTGAATGCAAGACAGCTCGCCCATGTTCTGCGCTCTTCTTGCTTTTAGGCTGTGGCTGGGGCTTGATGGTTGTTGGTTTCGGTTTCTGTTTCCTTGGTAGGTGTGTGGAGGACTTCTGTGTTGTAGATAATATTTTGCAGGTTTATAGTCTGCTGCATGTTTGCTACCTTGCACTGGAACTCTACCAGGTCCTGTCACATCGGCTGCTTGGGGGCCTTTTCTTCCTTGTATTATATTAAATTCCACAATTTCTCCATCTCCTAGACTGTGGAGCTATTTCCTGGGGTTATTCTTTTTTATAGCAGTCTGATGAACAAAAACATTGTGGAAGGGGTTAACAGCGGGTTTGTTAGCTAAAGGAGTGAGAAGAAGCTGAGAAGTAAGAAGAAGTTGATAAAGAGCTTTCTTTAAGGCTGTAACTAAAGAGATTGAGAGAAGAAAGATAAGAACACTTTGCAGCTAGATGAAGTAATGTTAGAAAGACAGGTGGAGTCACTATAACTTTTACTAATAGCATTACGTTGATTTATTGTAGCTAATAGTTAAAGAAGTATTAATAATTAGAAAGTGTATAAAAGTTAGCTATGTTAAAGAATAAAGTGTTGCCAACTGAGACTGCTTGTAGTCTCTGCTTTATGTCGTGACCGCCTCGACAACGACAACACATCTTCTTTGTTATCATTCCGGGTTATGAAACCGTATTTGTTTTTTACATTGAATCATTTTACTGTCCCCAAAACATTCATGGCAAGGACTTTTTTCCTTGGCCAGTGGGTTTGTGTTGGTGTTGCTGAACGCGCTCCCGTGTGCAGTGCGTTCCGCTCCTGGCACTGGCGGCCACGCTGAGGCTCGGCCCCCTCCTGGGGGTCTGTCTCAGCTGGTGTCTGCGGGCGCTGCCAGTGCGGGGCTCTCAGAGCAGCGACGGTGGGCGGGGGGTGGCGCGTTTGCTGCCAGGACTGCGGCTCTGAGCCATCCCCCGGCGGGGCTGTCCGCCTGCCCCGCGACAGCGGCACCCTGGGCCTGCTGGTCTCACTCGCCCGCCCTCGGCCCGAAGGACCACTGGACAGCGAGCATCGGCCGGCTCGTCCTGGCCTTGCTGAGTGCCGGCGGGGCGGCCGCGGGCTTTCCACGGGGGGGAGAGCCGCAGCGGGGCACGGAGCGGCGGCAGCCCCGTGCGAGGGGATACGGCTCTTGCCACCCCTGCCGCGTCTCGCGGTGCTGTAGCAACAGAGGTGAACACGTGCGTCAGAGAAGGCATGGGGACCTGAGGGCGGAGGGGGAGACGCCACGGCCCCTGCCATGCGTTCTCCAGCATCTTGGGCAGCAGAGTACAGACGAGAGAACCCGGGGGAGCGGCTGTCAGCTGGTGTTCATCCCCAGGATTCACAGCGCATTTTATCAGCATACCAAATAAAGAACACAATTCTGTGTTAGCTCTTGACCTTTCATAAAGTACTTGTAAGAATTCATCGGTTAGGACTAAGTTCCGCGAAATATAAGGAAAATGCTTAAATAACAACTGTACAAAATACTTCAACTCCTTCTCTGAAAAGCAAAAATTTTCATGAGGAAAACACTCTTTAAGGTAGAGGTAAACTTCTTGTTGTGCATGGGTGAGTGTTGTCTCCATCTCAGCCCAGTCTCTTCCCAACACCCAGGAGTACAAGGAGGAAAGAACTAAAATTTTAAACTCACCACACTGGGGTAAGAAACTTCTCGGGTGGTCTAGTGCAGATGTTTTCCAGGAGAAGAGGTCTCAGACTAATCCGGAGGCCCTACGTTCAGGGTGCTATTTGTTGCAGCTTGAATTGCTGCTAGTAAAGTCCAGGGTAAAGAAGCCAAAAAAGGCTTTTGCATAATATCCATAGATGTTTAATTCAGCCGCGTGGTGAGATGTTCTCCTCTCTGACACACACTCCCTCCTCGAGGTCCTGCTCTCTCCCCCACAGGCCTCCTGGCTGACCTTGGTCTCCAGGCATTATCAAGGTGAGGCCCAATCAGGGAAAAGGGAGGGAGAGCCTCAGGAGCACCTGTGTTCAGGCATAGGAACAGAGGAAGGAGCCAGTCGGGTGTAACTTAGGAGAAGCCCCTCCAGGGCCTCCACACTCCCCTATGCTCTGCATCTTGCTCTTTGCTTTATGCTATAAAATGTCATAGAAAATAACCAACATAGTCCCTTTGTCATAGAAAATAAGCACCACATCTCTCCCCTTATTTAAATCCTCCCCACTTCAAGTGTACAATCTACATTTTTCTCTTGATAATCTAACTTACAGACTTCCTAAAAATACCAATATCCAGCATTTGTGTCTTAGGTTTGTTCCTTTTCTTTCAAATTTGAAGGAATGCTTGCCATGCCAGGAAACACATCTATTTTTGTCCCTCAATAATGTATTTCTTTTACCTGCAAATGGTTATGTTGCTTATGGTTACGGAAAGACTCAGTTAAGTTTACATTGACATTTGAACAATTTTCTCTTAATAACTTCACATCAGCAGTAGTATAGAACCTTGGATGAAACTCCTGTCTCTCCTCCTCTCCAGGGAGGGAGGCCGGCTGCCAGATTGCATGAACTCTATTTTAGAGAAAGTTCTTTTTTTGGTGTCTTGTCTTAAAATAGGTCTATGTACTATGGTATTTCTGTATACTCCCCTTAACTGTACTTGAATCATGTAGCCTGTCTTTGACGGAGACTTCAACCAACAGATTATCTGCATAGATTACAGCACTCTCTTTTCTGCAGTCCGGAGTATACTCATGATCTCATTAATTTCTTCTGAGAGACACATAAGGTTAAAAGTTATTGAAGTTAAACTGAGATTTTTCAGAGATAAAAAGGCCATGAAGTTGTACGCAAAGTTGTGGGCAAATTTACAGTGCTTCCACGAGAAAATTACTACTGTACAAAGAGCATCAATGCCATCAGCAGAAAACCCATCTTACTGTGTTGTATTGCACTCAATAGTTTTAGCTTGCACTGGGGATGGGAGGCAAGGGATGCAGGGTATCTCCCCCACATCTTACCTTCCCTGGTGGTCTGTCCCACGGGTGGCCCCTCCCCGGGGTTATCCCATTGGCTGCGGTCCTCTTTCCCTGCCCCCATCACCTGGGGCATAAAACCCCCTGTAGGGGAAGGTTCGCCCTCGTTGCTTCCCGGGTGGACAGGGACCAGATGGGTCCCTTCTCAATAAACCGGACACGTGCTCCCCGAGGCAAAGAGCACCTCTCATCTTTTGTCTCGTTCATTGCAAATCCGTGCGGGCTGGGTTCTTCAGCAGCCGGATTTGGACTCATATAAGCCCAAAGAACCACGGATATTGCATTACTGGGAGCATCAACAGATTTTGTGCAACTCTGACTGTTCATGCTAGTCACACAGTGAAACACTTACTATTTGATTTTCACATGCATTTGACACTACTTCTATGAAAAAAGTCTCTGTAACTATCTGACAATTAAAGGGTCATTTAAACGGAACCAATAAATAGAAAAAATTATCTAAGGAAAATTTTGATACTTACCAAGTTTGAATTTATTCAAAGACCAAGAAAGAATGTATTTTGTTTTCTGCTTTTGTCCTAGTTAATTTCTTTCACAGTGTTAAGGGGAGTGATCATGTAAGTAAATTCTTAGGTTAAAGATAAAATCAGTCAAGAAAAATATAGGCTGTAAATGGTCATTTATTTTTTAATCCAAATTTAGTCAGATTGTAAACTTGATTTTGAAGCTCAATGAATTTCTTTTTTCAAGTAGAGAGCTGATAACATTGAAAGATATTCTGTTGTGACTCAAAAAAAAAGGGCAGTGCACAGGTGCTTGCTGCATCATTGTAAACAGAGCTGAACTACAGTAAAAAGTATTATTTAAAACAATAGGAAAACTTACATCTAATAAACTCCTAGATGTTTTGGTCAGGGCATGGCTCAAAAGCAAAATGAAATGAGAGAATGTGTGAAAAAACCCCTCACAGACATTGGAAAGAAAGTGACTGAAAGCAAAGAAAATGCCCTCTGGTTTTCTGAACACTATAGTGACTGAGTGGAGGAATCTGGTTGAGCAAATGCATAATCAGTTCTGTAGAGAGAATGCCTACTTCAGTGAAACCAGGGCTCAGGCAAGCCTCTGTATTGAGTTGTGATGCCTTAGGCAAGCTCCAAGCAATGATTCTATCCTCATATGATTATTCAGGTAAAAAAGAAAGTTCTAAGCAAGGCATGAGCAGTCAGAAATATGATTAGTGAAGGAAATAAATTTGCATGCAACAATTTAAAGGAGGTCAAAGGGTGCAAGAAGAAAATCCATAAGAGCAGGGTGGGGATGAGAGAAATAAAATATTGTCTTCCCTTTGAAGTCAATAATTAAGCAATACTGAAAAAAAATTAATTAAAATAAAACATTAAGATTCCCCATTGGTACTAATGCAGATAGTCATTAACCTTTGCAGCAGTAAAATTAGAATGAAGAAGAACACTGGCTCTATGACAGTAGAATGGCTATCCAAGAGCTATAACTTATTCAGATAGTATCCTCTTGTCCTTAGCCAAATTTGAAAATTTTGAACTCATGTTTTACTGTGCATCCATGTTTGCCTTTAATGAAGGGCTTGTATTGTTGTCTATACACTGGTGTATTTTTTAATAAACTTCCTATTATTCTTGTGATTGGCAGTACATTATAGAGGGAACCTCCATTTTCTGCCCTGGAGAAGAAGAGACTGGAATTCACACAACATTTTGTAGATAGCTAGAGTTAGAACATTTGCTCAAAATGTGTTACATTGGACAGTCTGCAATGAGAGATTTGTGTGCTGAATTCTGACTATTACAATGAGAATGTCTGATTTGTGACCTAATTTTATGGTTTTAGATTCTGAATAAACTCTTTGAAGGTTACAAGGCCAAGCTGTGTGTTTGTGGAGAAGCAACTTCTTGAGAATAAGCTTGGGTCATTTTCTTGAGAAATAATTTCCCTGCAGTCTGTACACACAGACCTCAAAAGAGACTATACAAAACTATCCCAGTATGAAGGAGTTTTTTGTCTTCAATTAATTAGGTTTAGAAAGCTCAAATTCCCACGTCACCATTGTTATTAGATTTCATTTTGACCTTTGTTGGTTTATAAATTGAGGTGTAGAGAAAAACACTGACACAGCATTGGAATTTGTGGAATTCAAGAACTAGAAAAAGTCACTTTATATATATAGCGCTACACCTATTTTAATTGTGAGTAATAGAACTGCTAAGGAAAGAGAATTGTCCAGCTCCTAATATTCAATTACCTTATTTTTTAAAAAATTAAAATACCGTACTATTTTCTACATTATACTATTTTATTAGGATAAATAAGAAATTATTTTTCAAAGTGTTTCTTAGCACTAAAGATGAAAGGCTTAATTTCAAGAAAGAGTGAATTAAACTTTTATCAATAGTTCAGAAAATAATTTAAATGAACAATCTAAGGCAAACCACATGACAACACAAAATCTTATTCTATGAAGTCAGAGAGACTATTTGGAAACAGACAAATTAATCAGAAGCATCTTATATAAAACTTCAATTGTGCTTTTCCTCTCTATTGATAAATAGCATTATCATATTTTGCCTCTTCAAGAATGGAGTTCGCATTTATTTTATTGCTTGAAGGAAGAAGCTGTTGAGTTTTTCAAGCTACTGTTTCTTTTCAATATGGAAGTACAAGATAACATGGAATGACTAATATATTTCTATGTGCTGTGTTGGAACACAGAAATGACTGAGCTGTGTCTGACCAAGGGCCAGGTATGTCAGCTTTTGAAAGAAGTATCAAATTATCGTTTTTTCTGATGCAGCCTCTAGCAGCACAGGTTTCAAGATTTATTCCATTCATGATGAAGAAGCAATGCTGCTTCATTCAGTTCATTGCTTTGCTATTTTATTGTTTTCCTTCATGAAATGAAAGCATGTCAAGTAATTAAATTTTCCAGTGGTTTTATTTCTATCTTATTTGCTTGCCAAAGAAACAACCCATACCTTCCCAAGCCTAGCTGAATTGAGAATATTATTCTTTCACCAATTCGTTGCGTTGGTTAACTAGTCTTTGTACTAATATCTCAATGTTTCAGTAGTAATTTTATTCATTGTTAAGAAGTAAATCATAATAAATAATAGCTCTTTTCTAGTGACCAAAAGTTATTACTTGGTACCTAAAGGCTGAGGTTTGTTTTTTTTCTCTTTCATACACAATATTGCTGAGATATTTCTTCCTAGCCAAAATTGAAGCATTAAAACTTAGTTGCAAGTAGTTAGGTTCTGATAGCATTTATTTATACTAAATAGATTGCTTCATTTTTTAATGTTCTCCTAAATTTAATTTTTAAAAAGTTTTAAAATTTGAAAAATCAGAACATAATCTCTTCTGTTATTTTCTATCTTTAAAACTACTTTGGTTTTACTGCATTTGATGATGTAATTACATCATGATGTAAGGATGATGAAATATAAATGAAGGAAAACTCCAGAGTGTGTTATTTTGCTAGTGACATTGTGATATTTATACAGTAATTCTCAGGCTTGATTTTGAAATATTCTGACATTGTCATAAGTAAAGCATATAACAGTTATATAAATTTATATAAGGGTTAATTTAAAACAATGTAAATGATTTCCAGAAAATAACTAATCTCACTGTGTAAGAACTAAGCAACTGTTTTTAATAGTGAGAGAAACTGAACAAAAACTAATAACATCCTGAAAAATTTCTGAGTCCTTAGTATATTTCTTTCAATTTTTAGGACTTTTGAGGATTTATAAAAGACAGGTGGTCTCAATAAAAAGAAAAAAAAAGGGAGAAGTCAACACCACATTTCAGGCATTTTTAAGCTTTAGAAAAGTGGATTTCTTTCTCCTTGCAAAAGGAAGCAAGTTTTAGAGTGCATTTTTATGATGGTTTCAGAACACTTCTGGATTCCTTCTTATTGTTGATCCTAATATCTTCACAGCTTTAGAGACGAAACTCCTTCTTAAAATAGATACTTTGGAACATGTTGTGTGAGCTGTAGTATACTCTTTAACAAAAGACATTTTACAAAAGTGCAAAGCATTCTCAGTTTTGATAAAAGAAATGTATTGTGCATTCCTTTTTTCAGTCAGTGCTCTTCAGATTTACTGTCTGACATTTATAGGGCTTACTACTTGCTTTGAAAATCATCCATTCCATGTTTTTTTCAAATTCATATTACAATAGTTAATATTTAGGCACAATCCTCAAAATAAAATGTAAAAAGTAATGATATACAGTTTAAATGCAAATATTTGCTGAGTTTCAGGTTCTCTGTAAATCTCTTTGTAGTCAGCAAAAGGTACAACTCTTAGAATTATCACTGTGAGTACTTTGTATATATAAAACTTAAAAAAAAAAGAAATTTATATTACTGTCACTTTAAGCACAGTCAAAATAATCCTAAACATCACCTGAATTCTTAGACAAGCATTGCAGAAGTAGAGAGAGAGCAAAGAGGTTTTTATGAGCCTATTGATTGAGATTTGTATTTTGCATTTTTTTTTCTGGTGGCAAATAAGTCTTCTATTTGACTTTTTGTTTAAAATGGATAACTTACCCTCTCACCTGAGGGGATAAAGCCATGAGTACATGATGCTCTGAAGCCTCATTCTCTTTAGTGTCTTTGGCTGCTAGAACTGACATTCGTCTACTGTCATAGTCTAAATGGACAGTCTAAAAATCAGGAGAGCCTTTCACCTTCTGGCCACTGTGGAAGAGTCTAGATGCAGCACCATAGCATTGTAAGAATATATATTCTGATAAAAGATTGAATCACTGGTGTCTGTGCCTAATCTCACAGTAACTGTGACCTGTAAAGAACGTCGTATGTTTCATTTTCTGTAAGAAGTCAAAATGATTTCCTTTCAAGTGAAGATGAATGAGTTGCTCAAGCAGAAGAAGGGATTCACAGACCATAAGGACAAGGCACATCCTATTTATAGTCTCTAACTTCAAAGACTTTGTGGGTGATGACTACAAACCCCTCAGACACAGTAGAGTATTGGCTACCAAGGTAAAAGAGAGACAAAACAGCAGAGTAGGCTGAGGAAATCACGTTTTGCTAGGAATTAGATTAGACAACTTCAAGAGCTGTCATGTATCATAAAAACACTCCTCTGACAAAACCAGTATTCTGTCAGCTTCTGAATTGTAGCTCCTTAGCTGTGTGTTTAAACATGCTTATGTCTTCTTCATTCGACCCTATGTAAGGAAGACTTGATGGTCCTGCAAAGCTGTTTCATTTTAATTCGTACACTTTTTACACTAGTGCACTTGTGCCAATCATAGCCCTGTTTTCTCTCCATTGCTTTCCTGACTGCTCAGTTCCTCTTGCTCACCTAATTATTGTTTGTTTGCAGTCTTTGTTTTCAATACAATAATATCTAAACCACTGATATAACCCTACCAGCACTACTGTCAGAAGTTAAGTGATTTTTCTTCCTCCATCTCCTTATCCCCTTCCTTCTGATGACACAAAGCTTTGTACAGCCAGCAGTTAAAATTGGTAAAAATACCTTGTGTTAAAATCTATGACATGAGTTTTTAAAGGCAGTGAGAACCTGAACATGCAGTTAGATGTGTGGTAATCTTTTAAAAATGTTGGTAGATCCTTATTTTTGTCTAAGATTAATCATGTTTCACAATACAGACTTTAGTTTCTTAAAATTCAAAGTTTAATCTTTGACTTTTGTCTCTTCTGTTTATTCTCCCTACAGCCTATGAGACAAAATGTAAATGTATTCTGCAATATAAATAGTTTTACTGTGGTTAAAATTAATGCTCAGAGATTTTTTAATTTAATTTTGTTGTATTATCTTTATTTTATTTTATTTTATTTTATTTTATTTTATTATTTTATTTTGTTTTATTTTATTTTATTTTTCCAAGATTTTAAACCACCTTTATATTTTAGCTGCAGTAGTTTTGTTAAACATAGTTTAAATCAACAGTTCACAGCACATTACACTGCACTGAAGCTGTTAAGTGTTGAAGTCCATCACAATATATCTCATGTCACATTACATTGAACTGTGTCATCTAGGGACTAAAGTGTAAAGTGAATGTCAACTTGTCATCTATGGTACTACTTCCTAAGGGAAGCAGTGGAAGCCCAATTGTTAGAATAATTTAAAATGAGGCTGGGCAAAACACTAGAAAATTACACTGTGGGGAACTGTCTCGCTTTGGCAGGAAGGAAGAAATAATGGAGGGTTTTTTTCTGTCTTCAGCTCTTGCTAACCTACAAGACATGGCAGGTTTTGTTTTGGTTGTATATCATGCACTGCTTTATAGACCTGATCTGTCCAGTAGTTTTTGCTTCTTATATGGCATCACGTAGAGACATCACTACTGTCATGGTTTGACCCTGGCACAATGCCAGTGCCCCCATGAAGATACCCTCCCCCTGGTGTCTGCTGTGAGATGTGACCAGGAATAAGCAAAGCAGGCTCTCACTTAGTAACAAAGAAAGAAAACTTTATTAACTACACTACAGAGAAAGAAAACTAAACTACAAGAGGAAAAAAAAGAAAAAAAAACCACATGGAAAATGAAAACTGTACAGAAGCATTTTCCTCCTCCCCCCACCATATTTCCAATACAATACATTCCCCAAAAAAATACCAACTCTTGCTCCTGCACCACCCTTCAGAATACTCAATCTACAGTTCATCAAGAGGAGAAGGAGTCCTTCTTTGTGCCATGGTGACCTCTTCCTTTCATGTTCAGCGCTCTCACCACCGAACACGGACCAGGGCTGCTTCCAGGGTCACCTTTTAAGGGTGCCTTGTCCCGTTGCAAAAAGAGCAGTCTCTCACCTTTGGGACGCCTGTCCCCCCCATATTTTTCACCCCCTGGGGCCGAGGGGTCTCAACACTGCACCTCTCTTGGCTCTGAGCCACTGCCCCCCCTGGATGCAGTCTCTGTGTCACAAGGAACATGGCTCTGCCCATGGCTACACCAAAGAGTCCAGCAAAAATGCCACTCCATCTTCTCCATTCCTCCAACATCTCTCTCTCTCTCTCTCTGGCACAGACCTTCATCTCACTCACTCAATTCCCTCTTCACCTTCTGCTCCATTGCGGGAAAGGTCCATGCTCTGCAGAATTTTCATTGTCCACAAAAGGGTTAAAACTCGGGCTCTGCCCGTCCGGAGAGACTCCCACAAGCAGCCAGGCACCTTTCCTCCCCCCCCCTTCTTCTTCTCAGCCGTGCTGCTGGCACATGTTATCAGTTTCAAGGTAACACAGTCACAAGCACAGGCTGTACTGTCTCTTTCTCTCCTGCGGGGGGCTGCCCGATGCCTCTGATGCTTCTCCCACCCTTCCATGCCAGGGCCTCCTCACCTCCCATCTCCATCCAAAGCCCCGGCCTACCTCACCGGGCCGCGTGGCCTCCCCTCCCCGCCCAGCAGCAGCAGCAGCAGCTGGACAGGGGAGAGATCCGAACTCTTTCCCCACCGGAACCCAAGAGAGCTTCCCAGGGAGGAGAGCCCTGCTTTAACCCTGTGTTCTCAGAGGTGGATCCAATGTCCAGTGGGCGAATAACCTGCCAATATTAAAATCTGAACACCTATTGGCTTGACTACAGGATCCCAGAAATCCTGTTTCCTGTCAAACCACCACATTACCCATGACACAATTTATAGTTTTAAACAGATCAGCTTTTGCTGTTCTGAAAGGGATTATCAAATGCTGAAACTGAGTCACAGATGTTTGTCTTATTTCTCTTACTGCTATCTTGTTTTCTTTACTGTGGGAGCTTAACTAAAAATATAGCAAGCAAATAAAAAGAAGAAAAAGGAATAGAGAAAAGCATCAGGTATCTTCAAACTTATGAGAAAATATTTTTTTCTGCAATAATCTTTCATTGACATTCAAATTAAATATAGGCATTTTAATGCAAATGATAGTACCTGAAGTACTTGAGATGAAGGACAAAATGGGCCAATGAAACCCATAGAGTCCTTTCAGCTTGATTTTCTTGAGCACTGTACTTATCTTCTAGAAATGGAGCAGGAAGAATTATTGTGCTACTGCTGGAAATTCTTAAGTATACCATCAAAAAGGCTTTTTTCCCTTTGTTCCTGAGATATAAAAATTTAACTGCATTTAAGCAACAGAGAAGTTCTGCTCCAGTCTCCTTGGATAGCTCTGGTAGACAATCCAAGACTGGAATGCCAGGAAATGGAGTAAAATGAAGGAACCAATGAGCCTGCATCTATTTCAGTCAGAACCTCAAGCAAGGCAGTATAATATATATATATATGTTGTGTACTACACATTCATACAGCTGAGATGTTCAATCCCACAAAAAGTGTAACTTCATCCAAAATGTTGAAGAGATTGATTTGGTCATAACACTTGCTAACACCAAACATGCATGCCATGCTGGCGATGCAAACTTTGGCACACTCCCAAATTAGTATAGTTAAATAGTAAGAACAATGTCAATCTTCCTGATGACATTGTACCTGTGAAGGAAAGACAATGAAAACCAAATATAGACACTTGTTCTTGTTGAAAAATGTTTTGGAAACCAGAGAAGAGAAAACAAAACAAAACAAAACAAAAAGCAGGAATCAAACACCTTGCTTTTTCCAGTCCATATACTGTCACACATCTAAGAGAAATAATATGATACACAACAGGGTTTGTACTACAAAAAGACCAGTAAGACTTTTGTTACATTCCAATTCTAAATTATATGCTAGATTTCCTGCCACTGTTCCTCAGTAGTCAGAAGTGAGTTGTGTAGTTCTTGCCAGTTCAATTTTTTTGTTAATGCTATGTAATTTGCCTATTTTGATAGGGTGCTGTTGGAATTTAAGAGTAATTCATAGAGGAATGACTAAATTTTGTTTGAAATCAATTGGAGGGTTGACTGAAAAATTATTAAGGAGTGATATTTGACATAGATAGGAATAAAGACTGGTGCAGGGCAATTGTATAAACAATTTGACATATGTATATGTATAGATTACATGCTGAAGCTAGAAATGAGTGCTGATTTTGCAGGTAGGATTAATTAGAGCTTCCAGAGGGTCTCTTCCTCTTCATTTCCATTTCAATGAGTACATGAAAAACTCATGAAGAAAATTTTCTCTTCTTTTTCTGCATCAGGAAAATGCTAAGTGAACTGAGATAGTTTTAACTTCTAAGAGCTGTCAGGTCGGGAACTGTGCTGCAGACACAGGAATGAGTGCAGGATGAAAGATTAAGTGTTGAAAGTTTATTGACCTTTGCAATTGCCAAGAACAATATTTTGGGAATAGTTGCAATGAGTAAACCCACACCTCATATTGATTCAACCAAGGCTAAGAGACAAAATTCACACTCAGTCCCAGGGGTGCAAAACCTACAATCTCTCGAAACAAATACAGCTACATTACATAAGAAAATAATAGTCCTATGACTAGAGGACACTATGTGATGCTGTTTACTCAATCAAAAAGAAATATTTCTTCTCCTGTCAATAACTATTTCAGAACCTAATGAAAAGGTTAATAAGTCTGATTATATTTTCCTGTTGCACATTATTTTCTGATAAGTGATTGAGTCTTCAGAAGCTTGAGGTGATTAGATTAACACTAGTTTTCATTTGGAAGTGTGAAAAAGTGTAGAATGATTTGGCATTATCCAGTTAACCTCTAAGATGAAGGAATGATTATGATTGCTATTTAGGTACATACACAACATTAATAATTACTGAGCATGTCTATATGAGAATAATTTAAGATTGTAGCCAAGGCTGTCATCTAAGGTAAAATAAAGAAATAAAAATACCTACAAAACAGCATTTGTTAAGGAAAGGGCATTTTGCATTTGAATTAAAAGGAAAGAGCTGATAGGAAACAAGTTCACAAAAGCATAACGTGCCTGGGGATTTTATGGCAATTGACTAAGCTCTGTAGGGAGTGAAATACATTTTTGACCTGTAAAACAGAATTTCTGCCAGGTTTGAGTAAACAAGTTTCATGCTGCAGAAAAAAAACAAAACACAGTCACAGTCAACTGTTTTTTTAACTTAGCAACTAAAAGTTAGAAAGTTAAATTTATTTCAGTTATTGCTACATCTTCCTGCAGATTCAGCATGTACATGTTTCTATTGTAAAAACAAAAAAAAACCAAAAAAACAAACAAAAAACCCCCAACACCAACCAAAAAAAACTTATCATGAATTGGCAGTGATTTGGCCTGAAATAAAGCAAAAGCAAGAACTGGCCAGTTCCATGCTAGCTGACAAGAAGATTCCATTGTCAAAAGGCCAGATTTGTCTTGATGTCAAGTCAAGAAGCAAAAAGGTAAATTAATAAACATTTCATAATGGTTGATTATTACCAGAAAAGTAAATCCTGATATTCACTTGCAATGACTAATTGCTCAATACTTAAGCCACTGCTATAGAATTTAATGGAATTTTTCTGGAACTTAATGGAGTGATTTGATATGCTGACACCCATATCTTTGTTATGCCTCTGCTCTCGCCAAAAGCTCCCTACACATCAAAGCTTATCTCATTCACTTCTTTTCTTGATGTCAAGACCCAAATTTGTCAAATGACTCTAAACAAAGCAATGCGCCTAAAGTTATTTGTAACTCCTGTTAAACCTACTGTTCCTCTTGTTTGTTATAAAAGATGTATCATGCCAAAATTTCAGAGTGCAGTAATAAGAAAATAAAATTTGTTCAAGATCTTAGGCAACTTACTTAGTCTTCTTGAAAAGTTTCTTTGATTGCTATTTTCCCCAGAAAAATGCCAAACCTAGTTTCATATGCCTATTCACATCCTCACAGTGCATTAAACCATCTTTATATTGTCTTTTTGTAGAAAAAAAACCCAGTACATTTAGATGTGAAAGGATTTATAATGACATTCTAGATAAGTGAGAATTTAAGCATATTACTTACTTTCAACAAAGGACTCATCCTATTAATTTCAACCTCTCTGGAAGACTCCTGGAAAATGTTAATGTGGTGTCAATTGCAAGGAAGTAGTTGTCTTTGTTCCTTATCTTTTGAAATCATCTAAATTATTTCACCTAAGATACATCTACCTGTTAACGACTTTCAGCTCTTAGTGCTGATTATTATTGGTAGTGAACATAATTATGCTTTCCATTTTTTATAGCAGTGAATTGTAAAGAGTTGGTATTATTTGCAATTATCATGTCCATAATGGGGAATGAGGTCTCTTAAGTTCGCTAGAACTGTCATCTGCTATCTACAGGCAGATAGAAAAGTGATTGAATAAAAACTGCATGTAGAGTCCCCAGCCCTACAGCCTGTCCTGTCTCTGACATCACATTCCCTGACAGGTCTTTGAAGTGATATTCCTAGGAAACCACCACACCTTCTTCTTCAGCCTGAAAAATGTCAGCTGGGTATGTCCAACACACCCCACTTACAAAATTATTAGCCATTGAGATTAATCACTCTTGTGAGCAAAAGCTTACTTTCCAAAGTGAAGGTTAGGAACATATGCACTGTGGTTTAACCCCAGTAGACAGCTCAGCCCCACACAGCTGTACACTTGCTCACCATGTCTCAATGGGATGGGGAAAAGAATCATCAGGGTAAACCCAAAGATTCATGGGTTCTGATAAAGAAAATAGGTAAAATAAAGGATGTGCATACCACCAAAGCAAGATAAGGAATTAATTTCCCACTTCCCATGGGCAGGCAGGTGTTCAGCCATCCCCAGGAGAGCAGGATTCCATCATGGATATCAATGACTTGGGAAAACAAACTCCATCACCCGGAACCTGCCCCCTCCTTCTTCATTCCCCAGCTCTATATTGTGAGCATGGCAGCATACAGTATGGAATATCCCTTGGGTCAGTCAAAGTCAGCTGTCCTGGCTGTGTCCCCTCCCAGCTCTTTGTGCACCCCCAGCCTTCTCGGTGATGGGGTGGGCAGAGAAGCAGAAGAGGCCTTGATGCTGAGTGAGCCCTGCTCAACAGAAATGAAAATATCCTTGTGCTATCAACACATTTTCCTGCACAAATCCCAAACTCAGTGCCATACCAGCTACTGTGAAGAAAATTAACTCCATCCCAGCCAAAGCCACTATGTTTCACCATAGGGAGTAAAGCCAACCAAATAGGTGATGGTAATAGTGTTAAAAGTGCCCTTTTTTACCACATTTGGAAGAAAATGTTTACTGGAAGAGGCAAGAAGTAGAAAGAACCAGAAAGAAGGAGAACACAATCAACAGAAGTGTCTGTGTATGGTGAGATTTAAATGGATACTTTTTGAAATACATAAATATGTTTAAAAAGTAATTAGGAAGGCTACGTTTACTTCCTGCATTAAATTGGGTTTTGTTGCCTAACACAATACTATTGTATTTTTAGTTGTTTTGTGCTTCCCTTTAAAATATTTTTACAGATACCATTGTACAATATAGCCTGCTGAGGAACTCCCAAAACATCTAATTGTAGCATGCATACAAATGTGACAATTATACAAATTAATGAAGGCCTACATTTTTATTTGCTGTCAAAAAATTCCAGCATTTCTGTTTTTTTAAGGGGATATTTTTTTTTATTTTAACAGTCATAGAATTATAGATTAAAATCAGAGATGGGTTGGCTTTACACAATCTGTTTTTGGTAGTGGAGGGGCCACAGAGGTGATTTCTGTGAGAAGGTGCTGGAAGCTTCCACCACATCCAACAGAGCCAACCCCTTATGGCCCTGAAGATGGACATGCTGCTGGCCAAGGCTGGGTCAATTAGAGAGGTTGGTAATGCCTTTGTGATAAAATATTTATTAAGAAAACCAAAACAAAGGCCACACACAGTTTTTCTTCTAGCCAAGGAAGAGGAGAAAGAGAACATGTGAAGGAAACAATATGGAGACACCAAGGTCAGGAAAGAAGGAGGGGGAGAACCTGCTCCAGGAGCCAGAGCTGAGATTCCTCTGCAGGTGTTGGGGAGACCATGGTGAAGCAGCTGTGCTCCTGCCGCCCATAGGGATCCCCAGGGGCTGCAGAGATCCACCCACAGCCCCTGGGGATCCAGGGGGATGCAGAGATCCACCCACAGCCCCTGGGGATCCTGGGGGATGCAGAGATCCACCCACAGCCTGTGGGAATTCACAGGGGGATGCAGAGATCCACCCACAGTCCATGGGGATCCAGGGGGATGCAGAGATCCATCCACAGCCCTTGGGGATCCAGGGGGATGCAGAGATCCACCCACAGCCCCTGGGGATCCAGGGGAATGCAGAGATCCACCCACAGCCCATGGGGAGTTTCCCATGCCAGAGCAGGTGGAGGCCTGGAGGAGGCTGTGATCCAGTGGGAGACTCGGTGGAGAGAGGGGTCCCTGCTCCCAGGCTGGAGCAGCCTGTCCTTGGAGGAGTGCAGCCCATGGAGGAGTGACCCACACTGCAGCAGTTTTGGGAGGACTGTGTGCCTGTGGGGGGAGTTCACATTGCAGCAGGTGTGGTAGGACTGCTGCTCATGAGAGTGGAGCCATGTTGTGTTGTGTTGTGTCTGTATAAGTTCGACTGTTCTGTTCCCCCCTGTTATGTAGCGGCTCTGCCCTGGTTCTCCCTTCCCTCCCTTATGCTGCCAGCTATCCCAACTCCTCTCCAGTTGCCTCTGAGATTAATGTATCCTTTCCCAAATCCCTCCCCAGTGCCCTGTCCGTCACTCGGCGCTCCCACCCGTCTTTCTAGAACTCTCTAGAAACTTCCAGCTAGAGTGTCGAGTGATTGGCTCAGGGCCGGGGCTGCACCCTCAAGTTATCCCTATTGGTGTTCTCCCTAAGTCAATCTTTTGTATCCCACTCCCCTCTGAAACCCTATTCGTCCAAGGACTGACTCCTCCCCTGTGTCCCTCCCTCCTTATAAGCTGTTGCAACTCCTCCCTCTCGCTCTTCGGTTGTCGGTTTCAGCTGGGGCCCAATAAACCTAGTTTCACCACAGCTGGAGAGCGTTCTCTTTTTCTGCTGACTGTAGCCGTAAGCCAAGCCGTGTCCTACTGCAAGGTAGCGGTGCTGTCATTGCACAGAGCGTTTGCCTTAGGTGCTGTCCCAAACCACGGAAATCGGGATAGTGCCCCCTTACTGCTAGCGGTGCTGGATAGCTAGCTGGGATGTCTGAGAAGGACAATCAATCTTTCTCCAGCTGGACCACTTAAGAGCCACATTGGAGAAGTTCATGGAGAGCTGTCTCCTGTGGGAGGGACCCCATGGCCCCACAGGGGAAGGACTCCTCTCCCAACGCAGCAGAAGTAAATCTCAGTGAAGAACAGACCAGACCCCCATGTCCTGTCTCCCTGCACTGTCAGTGCGAAGGAGGGAGGAGCTGGGGGGGAAGCAGTGTTTTTAAGGGCATATTTTACTTTTCATTATCCTCCTCCAAATCTGTTAGTAATAACCTCACTTTGTACCTTTAAGTTGAGCCTGTTTTGCCCTTGGAGTATTTTCTCCTGTCCTTAACTCAGAAACCCTTCATTAATTTTTCCTCTCCTCTGCCCAGCTTTGGCAGGGGAGGGTGAATGAGTGACACTCGTGGGTTCCTGGTGTTTGGCCAGTGTCAAACCATGACAGTAGAATGGAACATGATTTGGATTGGGAGGGATCTTAAAGATCATCTAGTTCCAACGTCCCTGCAATGGGCTGAACACGTCTCACTAGACCAGGTGTGGACTAAAATAAAAGAGTGTTTTTTCTATTTAAAAGAAGCTTTTTCCTGCCCCAGAATGACAAATTTGTAGAAATGTGCAATTTTGAAGGGTGGAACAGCTATCAAAATGGGACTGAGCATTATTTTCATTATATCTATTAGGTATAATGTTGCTGTCATTTTGAATCAATTGAATTATTGTTCATATGTGGAAGAGATATTAATATAGCTTTGGTATAAGTCTAAAAATACAGGCAGCCTTCATTTATTTTCTGGAATACAGTCTGATATTTGGAGAGAAAGACAAAAAAATAAGGCAGTATAGTTACTTGTATATACATCTATAATGAACTGCTATGTTCACCAGAGCTATATTGAGTACAATGATAAAACCTTAATTATGTAGATTTATCATGTTGACTCTTGCCCTTTTTTGTAAGAACGGTCATCCTAAAATCTTGAGTGCATTTTAAATTCCATTATCCTTGAGAGATAGAAAAACCCTAATCCATATATTTTACAGGAGAGTTTTTAGATATATTTAGACAGAATAAGATGCAGGGAGAGTAATGTTGAAATTTTTGGAAGCATTTTAATTGAATATGTTTAACGTTAGCTATAAAAAAGTAAGGATGAATGGCTTGCACATGGCTAATTTTAAAAGTAAAATGTACATTTTTAATTCTGAACTAGTCACTTTTACAGTAAAACCAGACAAATAGGCATCTGCAGAAGGTAAATCATTTAAGCTACCTTTCATTTGCATTTTTTGAGAAATTGTCTTTTGTGATATTTCATTATTAATGAAAGTAGACCTCAGGATTTAGAGATAGTGGATACCTAAGAATCAGTCTGGATGTTCTTCTAAATAATAATTTCCATTCCTTTTCTGACAATGAGAGCAACAGAATTCTACAAATGACAATTACTCCCAGATAACTGTTTTAAAAGAAGATTCTGTCACTCTTTGGTCTCTTTATAGAAGAGCTGGATAATTAGCTTAAGCTAAATACTAATTTTTTAATGTCTAAAATTAGGGTATATGAAGTCTACCTAGAGCTGCTTATCTATATAACATTTTCAGGGTCTGGGATTAATTATCCCAATGCAGAAACACCAAAACTCACACTTCTGAACTGTCAAAAGCTCTATAATTAAGATGTGTTCCTTTGAAATTTTCTACTAATAATATCACATGAGCTCCACCTTTTCTACCTGACAAGGTTCCACTCTATTGCTTGCTGAAAAGCTGCTGAAAAAAACCAGGATTCTTCCAACCAATATGCTTGAAATGACATTGTTAAGTTAATGATGAAGTTTTAAAATAAATTGATCAAATAAAAAACAAAATGAAAAAAAAAAAACATCTCTCAGGGATATCAGTGAGAATCTCTGGTCTTTGAAGATAAAACTACTTGGCTGGCTCATAAATAATGTATGGCCTCTGCAGAGAGAACCGAAAAAGTAACCAGTTCCTCCAGGAATGCAGTGCAATAGCTAGTGTGATTTAGTATATTAGATCATGTTTTCAACCTTGGAAACAGAAATGTTTCTCCCTATTTGTAGGTAAAAATACTGAATATGAGCATCTCATTTGGCTTTTAGAATAGTGCCTCTAAGGAGTAGTATCTCTCCTGAGGTGACAGGATTTAGAGTTTTACACTTGACTCTTGAGAATGTGGCACCAAAATGTGCAAAATCTTTAAGAACAGACATAACCACACTTTCAGTACTGCACCTTTTTCCTCTTCAGATCTTTTCAAAGTCTCATATTAAAAGTTTTGTATTCAGGAATCCTATAGAAAAAATTTGAACCAGTTGTTGAATTTGTTTCCTGCATTTCACCTGTCAAGGAAAAATTACTATTCAACCCTTTTTCAAACTGTCATACTTTGTATTCATAAATGAGCTCTTTAAAATAAAGACAAAATTAATGTTGCTATATACACATCACTTTTTTTTCTTCTGTGAATTTGTCTAAACTCTTTTTGTCTAATATCTTGTGTCTCTCATCTATCTTTCTTTTTATTAGTCTAAACTCAGCAGTGTTAATTTCATGTGAAATTGCATAGGTTTTATATCATGAGAAGTAAATAATCATGTCTGCTCACCTTCTGTGTGGTACTTATTTTAAGGTCTGTTACAGAATCTCAGTTTTGTCTTTTCAAGGTTATGGAGTTTCAGTCTATTGACTTATTCATCAGTCCAAAGATAGTCCATTATTTTGACCATTCTTATTGCCCTATTGAATCTTTTCGGTAGAAGGTCCAGATAGATTTTGAAATCAAGCAAGAAGCAGACAACAGATTCATACCAAAAAACCCCAACTTTCTTTATACTTCCAAGTCAATGATGATATTTAGTTTGCTTTTTTGTTCATTATGTAAAACTAACACAATGTTTTAATACATTTTATGCAAACATGCCACTATTACCTATAAATCAAACAAAACTCGCTATGGTGTTTTCTTTAAATTACAGACTACCAGCTGTGTGAAATGAGTTAAACTCAACCGCAGTGTTGAAGGGGGATAGAATATAAGTAAATAATGGTAGTATAGAATGTAATCTTACCCCCTAAAGAGTTGCAGCTGAGCCAATTACTAAGGATTAGGGGCAGGCCTGATTTTAACAGGCCACAGCTGTAGCCAATAAGAGGAGTGTTAGAAAAGAGTGGATTGGTTGGTTGAGGGGAACTGGAGTTAATTGGTTGCTGTGAGGACAAGGAGGAGTCAGTGCCTGGAGGAGCTGCCTACAAGAAACATCGAGGAGGTACAAAACTCTGGCAACATGGAACCCTTGCAATGTAATGGCAATAGAACTCTTGTGCTATAATGACAACAGTGTACCTATATATGTATTTATATGTGTGTGTGTTTATATAAATATATTTTTATATATGTGTCTATATATAGGAATATATGTGTGTGTATGTATATATTTGATATCATTATCCCAGATTGTTTTTGTAGCTAATTAACAAAAAAAGACGTTCATGTATGTGATTGATCTCACCTACTTTGTGGTAGGCAGTAACAAGAACCTTTCCTAGGCCATACCCATTTTTCCCAGTGTAACAGAGTGTGTCTGGACAGTGTGCCTGGAGAGTCAGATTTGGAGTAGAAATCTCCTGCAGTTAAACACATCTGACCACGAGTCTCACTGCAAAGTTGAGCACCAGGTATGTATTTTGAATTTTTACTTTGCTGTTGTTTTTCTCTTGAAGTGTCTGGTTTGCTTCTTTTGGGCCTCAAACACACACTTTATTGAATTTCAGCAAAGGTAGACAAAAATGTTGTTTTCTGTTATTAATAATACAGCAAAATTTCATATTATTTTCTTGAGAAAGTAAAATAGTAGTATATACCTATGTTTGTTTATCTATAATTTCTGAGAAAAAGCAGGAAGGTGGTAGAATACTGGAAATGACTCAATAAAAAATATTTAAAATATCCTTTGTCATTTATAACACAATGTGGTCACATAAAACAGAAAAAAAAAAGCTAAGAAAAATTTCAAGTTATAAAGTTTATTTTTTTCCATGATAAGGAAATCTTGTGCTCTGGATGACAATCACTTCTCTCTGTCCCTAAATATGATACAGCTTACAGTTTACAATGCTAATTAGCAATAAGACACAAAGTGTTAACCTTGGTCCTTAAATGCTATTAAGGTAACATCATATGAATTAGAGAAAAATGTCAATTTTAATTAAAATGTATTGGAGAGCCTATCTCTATAGAACATAAACGTATTTGATAACTTTGATTGAGGCTTTTCTGTGTGAAAATGCTAGCTTTCAGTTTCTTTTACTCTTCGTGTGTGCTGCATTTGGAGGTCAAACCAGAGGATTTAGCACTTGAGTGAAATCATTACTGTTGCACTGTCATCTGGAAGGATGTGGCAAAGTGCAATGACATTTACACACCTTTTGCTTGCCAAGGATGGTTAGATGCTCTGATTAGGTGGAGGAGCATGTATTGTTTCTTTGTAGGAACTGTAAAAGAGTCAGTCATCAGATCTTATGTGCTTAGTAGAAAAGAGTATAATACAAGTGAAATATCTAATCTAGAAATTTCAGAAACAAGGTCCAAGGCACTAACATGCTTTGTCTGCCTTTTTTAATGCTTAGAACCATAAGCAGAGCTTGGAATAATAATTCATTATGAAACTGTAAAGTATGTATTAATTTTCTTTAAATTTGTTTAATCAAATGTTACTCAAGGAGATCAAACCTCATGGATGCATGGTAAAACTTTGTTTCAAGTTTAGCTACTTTTATGAGCCATATGTGTGGACAACTTATCCACTTAAGGGAGGAGCACAGCACCTTCTGGGGGCTCCTTTCCATGTTCACTGCAGATTACGTATTTACCTGTCCTTGTCACTGGTCAAAGATGAATTATTAAATTTATTAGATAAACAGGAATGTGGCATAAACTTCCTCTAAATAATGGTCAAGTTCCCAGTGTATATCCTCAAACCGTTTTGCATTTTTGTGGGAAAGTTATTTTTAATAGTATTTGTGCCTCTGGAATAAAGGCCATACCTAACTGTGCTGGCACCTGGGAATTTTCTGCTTGTTTATCTACAAGGAATACATTTTCTCATGGTTGACCTCAGAATTTAAAAGTGTATAAGGCTCATCTCAAACTGCAAAATAGAGAAGACATATTCCTCCTACCTCAACCCCTCAAATGTGAAGTTAGTTAATTTATCTAATACATGACAGAAGAAATAGTATTTGCATTAATATATATGGATATATTACTTCAAATGTAACAATAATACATTTGTACGTGTTTCTCCATCTGATGAAAGAATTACAAGTGTCAGTAATATTTCTAAATACATAAAAAGAACCTAAGAATGAATGCAGTACAACTATTTTTTAGCTTTCCTTAGAATTAGAATTTTTTTTTGCAGAAGATTACAAGCTACTTTTATGTTGTGGGACTAGGTGCTACCATCTGCCTCCTAAAAGAAGTTTTTGTTATTTTGCACTCACAGGCATCTTACAGCAGCAGCTCTGCAATTACATGATGATTAGTGAGTTGTCCAGTTTTAAAAGAACTAGGTTTGCAGAAAGCAATGCACCAGTTGCACCTCTATCAAGATGTTTCGTGCAGATGGTATACTGTTTGCTGGAAAGTATAGGTAAATAGGAGACTGGTCATAATTAACAAAAAATGGACTAAAATCCTTAGGATTTTAAAAGATAATGTGGTGCAGCTTTTCTTTTAGAAAGACAAAAAGTTCAACATCAACTGAGTATAGATGAAACCTCTGAAATAAATGTACTTTTCAGTCTTTCTATATTTTTCCAGTTGGATTGGTTTTTTTTGTAATGTCTGCAATGTTAATCATTGTAGAGGTTCAGAGCTATTTCATTACAATTTGAGTACAAAAAGTGTGATAATTTGATGTAATTTTACCAATTTCTTCCAAAGAGATAGCTCTCGAGACATTTTCTGCACCAATATAAAAAAAATGACGATGATAACAGAAGCATTTTTTCCCTTTTTTGTCACAGAGTGAGAGAATCACAGAATGGATTATTTTACCATAGACAATCTCTCCAACTTTGACACTCATTCACATAATTTCCTTATTTTTCAGATTCCAAGCCCTCATACCTGTTTATAAGGGCACCTGGGGAGGTGAGGTAGCTCGGAGGGGTTTCAGCAGCCACACTGAGCAGAAATCCATTTCCACTCCCCTCCACGTCAGAGGTCCCCTCCTTCTGGATGGTGGGGCCATTTGTCTAAGGCATAGCAGAGTGTGGCTCCACAGGCTTGAGAGAAAGAATGCAGATGGAGCAGTAGAACAGGAAATTTCAAGTATATTGGGTTAGTATACATCACTGATTGATATCAGTGATGTATATTAGAAGTAGAACTCTCTGAATAGTCAATATATAATTTAGAGGCTTGGTTGAGTTTTATTTTGTTCTAATTAATAAATTTTCAAAAGTACATTGGCATTAAGACAGATGACATTCTATTGTTTCATTTCTCTGCTTGAGAAAATATTTTTTTTCAGTGACCATTTGGAACCTCCTTAGCTTTTTTGAGCTTTCCCACTTAAAGAGATGTTCTTTCTAATGCCTTACAATCATCACTTCATGTCAGTCTTTATGGCTGACTTGGACAAATTTGATGCTGTTAGTGTCTGAGCCATAAAGACCCATGTCATATAAAGCCAGAATTGCTTACCTTAAGTTTGTATTCAGGCAGTTTAAACACCAGCTGCTCACTGCTATAGGTGATATATAGTTTATTTCTCTTTCAATCACAATCCCTAGTACTTATTAGGAAGGCAGTCTAAGGAATGATGGCCATTAATATAAAAAAATTCAAAGCAAAGATTAGCACAGAAAATTTCTGTGCTTGTGCCAGAAAACATTGGCAAAGCCTTGTGATTCAAAATACCTCCTTGACAGTTTTGATTATAATTAAATCATAGACATATGGGAGGCAAATCACTGAATGCCATTTAAGCAAAGAGATTTTAGAACTAAAGAAACAGGGAACTTCTCTCTTAATTGAAGGTCACTTTTCTTTCTTTGCTGTTCTTTGCATTTTTGTAAATGATCCAGCAATGTAATCAGTAATTTACTGCTGGTATTTTTTTCTGATGTGAAAAATAAAGCTTCTGATTATTTAAAAAAAGATTTTTATTTTCTTCATACTCTGGAATTACAGTAAATTATATTTATTGGGAATATAGTCAGGATATCCAAGAAAATAGAACCTACTTACCGGATTGCAGTACCTGCTGGACTTATTGCTTGATCAGCAGTTTCTTGAAAACAATCCACCTGTTACAGGTGTATATAACAGCAAGGATTTGGTCTGATTGCCTTTGTGTATAAATTGTCATTATTGATTCAGTTCTGAGGAGATTTAAAGTGTGTAGCAATGAGTAGGACAGCTGTGTTGATGACTATAAAGATTAAAAGGAAAGAATCAATATCTGTTTCTAAAACATTGAAGTGTCTAAATAATCTGTTATTTTTATTTTCTAGATTACCTTTAACCATGCAGTACAAGAAGCAAAAGTGAGCTTCAAGTGGATAATTTTGCCCCCAGTGAGATTTTTCCAGTATTTTGAAATACACTGTTTAACTCTAAATCCTGTTTATCAACAGCTTAAATAGCTAATTCAGCTAGACTGAAGCTTAAAAATGCTCAAATCTTTTTTTACAAGTACTTAACACTTAAAACTCAACCCTTGGTCTTGCCAAACACAGAACACTAATAGTAAATTTATGCCATAGTTATACTTTAAATACATAATGCTTGTAATTTCCTTCAAAAATATTTAAAATAGTGAATTTTTGATCCCTAAGGACTAACCAGTGTGTTTTCTTAAATGTCGCACATCTGCAGATCTGCTTGGTAATTTATATGAAAAATTTTACACAATAATAGTAGGATAAACAAGAAGAGTCTGTTGAAACTTAAAATGTGAGGGGAAAAAAAGGAACTTTATCTTCAAACTAAGATGAGGGATAAGATTAGTGGTGAGCATGCAGTGAGATGAACTGTTTAGGGAAAATAGGGAGAATAGTGGAGCTTTATTAGTGGTAAGTAATTTGAATACAAGAATAAATGTTTAGAGTTAGAGGGCATGCGCAAGGAAAGGAAGTTTCATTCTGGTTAGGAAGGTAGTTTTGGTAGTTCTTCCTTTACTACCATTGTAGTTTAAAAGTTGATAGTTTGATTTTTAAATCACTTTCATTTTAAATTTCATACTTAAAGTATGCTTAGAAATTTTTTCTCATGTCCATTCGTTGATGTGAATGAAGCTAAGAACCAAATCTTCTATGCTTTGTGTGGGAGGTGAAATTGATGGATTAGGGAGTGTTTAGATGAGACAAATCTCTTACCATGATTTAGCTTTGCAATAACTACTGCAGACTTTTACCCCTATGTTAAAAAATGGATCAATAACCTTGAAGTGAGAGCAGAGCCAGAGCCAGACACTTTGGCAGTGTGAGCACTTGACAAGTCTAAAACCATTCTCTCAGTACAAAACACTTGCACATATATTCATACTGCTATAATATTATCACCAGTCCAGTGTTCACCATTCTTTTCATGGTGTCCTTCAGTGTGTGGCAAGACTTAAAAGATCTGATAGAACCACAGCTAATTAATTTATATGAAAAAGATGTTTAACATCTGCTCTTTAATCTTCTTTATTCTTATTGTTGAGATAGTTGAGGTTTTTTTAAACTCACTGTATAAGATTAATCTTCTTCTCATACAGGAGACTCAGTGCTGCCACTTGTATTGTGGTGTGCTTGGCATTTACTTTCTCTGTACCACCAACATAATTTCTATCATTGTACATGTCCAGATACATCATCCAAAAATCTCATAATGACCTAACAATTACTGAAGTAACACACATTGCAGTGTACATTTTT
>VZSJ01002769.1:71983-117427 GCA_013398405.1 Pheucticus melanocephalus
TTTTTTGTTTGTTTGTTTTTTCCTATTTAATCTTTTACTGCAAGAAGTCAGAATTAGAGCATGACAAAAAAAAGATGTTATATGATAGGTAAACATAGATAACTGAATAAGGGTAAACTTTTAATCTATTTTTGGTGCAACTCTTCTATTGGTAGGAACAAACCATAAACTTTTCCCTTTGTTTACTATTTTGAAGTTTGGCCTTCTGATGATTCTAATAATGTTAAGGCTGGATGTAAATCATACAGTGCAAATCAGGAAAAAACATGTTTTTTTGACTCATTTATGCTTAGAGGTTGGCTCCCTTGTTTCCCTTCTGAGAAAAGCTGGTAACTGGGACACAGACCTTTATTATCAGGGAACTGCTTCTTTTAATGTTTTTTGGTCATTAGATTGACCTCAGAAAATTATTTCATTGACTGTTCCTTTGAGGGTCTGCCACACTGACACTTCAATCAAATATATGCTCCAAAGGGAACATATGCAGAGAAAAAACTAAAGACATAGTAACCCATTATATTTGAGAATAACCTGTTGTGAAGCATCATTAGATCAGTAAAAGATGATGATTTTGAGTATATAAATAATTAATCCATACTGAAAGATGTTGAAACTTAAGCTGCCTGGGTTATTTTCTACTTTTTCTAGACCAAATCCATATTTCTACAAAAAAAGCATTTCTGAAGATGCTACATTTTTTCTTTTTATTGCAAACAAGAAATAATTATGTGAATTTCTAATACTTGAATTGGTTCTGATGCCTTTTTAAGATTTAATGCATAGGTGGAATCTTCATTAATATATAATTAAACTGTCTAAATGTTAATATTAATGGGCTATTCATTTATCCAGAGATCAAGATGATTATAGGTCAGAAGTTATCATTTGACCCAATGATTATCCAGCTTGACATTATGATTAATGGGATTCACACACAGGGGTGGCTAATTGCTGCTTCTGATAAATCCTATTATGTTCACTTGTCACTGGCCAAGTATTGAAATAAATGGGAGATGATGTACAATTCAGATAAGGAATCTGTGATCAAAGAAACCTAGCTGAAGAAGGAAAAGCAAAATACCTCTTGAGTGCATATACCCTGACCTATTTATTATGAGAAGAGTTATAAAGTCTACATATATGTTATGACCAAATAAAATGATAACATTTATAAAGAATTAAAGAAAAAAATAAGATTTTTTTTAAGAAATGCGCTCCTTTAGTTTTCCATGTTCTGGGGTAAAGATACAGGCTACTGAAGAGGAAGAGATGACTATCATTCATTCAAATAAGGTTCTTGCAGAGGATTTCCTTGATTACTTACAGGGTATAAATTATTCTTTGTGTTGATCACTATCCAGAGTAGAGAATTACCTACCCTTAAGTAGCTATTCCTCTTTGCCGCCTAGTAATCTAATTTGTGGGATTTAGCAACTTTTAATTAATCAGATAAATCAAATGGAATAAAATACAAAAATAAATGACAGTAATTAAAAAGAGACTTTTGTTTCTGAGAACATTCAGATTAGTTAGCAAAAAAATTAAAAGTTTGTTCCTAATACAGTTTTCAAGCTTAGAGGGTGGTGGACTCTCTCCTTCTAAAGGCTAGCAGGTGGTAGTACCTGTTGAAACAGGGTTTACTCTTGTTCCCTCAAAACTTTTTCCTCCCTGACCTATAGATTATTCTCATTTTCTCTTCTGCCTTGTGATAGTTATGGCACATTTTATACAGGCAATATTTAGCACTAGCCAATCCTTGTGTTCTCCAAAAAACTTTGCAGTGTTATATGTAGGTGCCTCAAAGCCTGATTCAAGACATGGATGATGAGTATGAGCATATTGCTTTTCTTAATAGTCTGAGTTTAATCTCTCGAAACAAACTGATTTTACTAGTAGCTAAGGTCTAAAAACATATCAAAAAGAAATATTGTTACTTAAATAATTCAAAAATAAATTTGGGTCAACAGGGCTTATTAGAGATCCTCATAGATTAATGTGTTTTCCCTATTTTGTAAGCATGGCATAAATCATAAAATTACTAGGATTTCTGTAAAGCATTTGCTGTGCAGTTATAAGGAGGTTATTACTCAGACCAAAGCAGACTGCATTTTTTTACATATTTTCCTTTTCTGTTGTGTGCTGATAAGCCATGGCAGGAAATTACTGCAGCAGGGAAAGGACTGTGTAGGACAGTCAAATTCAGGATCAGTTTCACGTTGGTATTAACATTTTGTGAAAAGGAAAACTGAATGGTTCTAGAGATACATTTTCAGTAAAGAGATATCATTAACACCATTGCAGAAGGTCCTGACAGTATAGAATAATTTGTGTAATTCTAAATTTGCGCTTTCACATTATTAACTTCATATTAACACATTCCACGACAGGCAAAACCTACAGGTGATAAGTCAGTTTGAACCTAGTTATGACAATCACATTTGGGATGGAGAGTACTGGCACTAAAAGAGCAAACAGCCACCAGGCTGCTTCACCTGTCTCATGTTGAGACAACATCAAGTTCTCACGTGAACTTCGCAGAAATCTGAAGCCTGGGAGGATGCTTCCTAATGGAAGTAAAAGGAGTGTCCCACCTTCCCACCTCTCACAAAACAGAAACAGGCAAATGTTCTGGGGGTGGGGGGGAAGCTTTTAGTCTATGATCACAGAATCATAGATTGATAGAATGCTTTGGGTTGGAAGGCCCATTAAATGTCATCATGTTCAAACCCCTCCTGCTGTGGGCAGGTTCACCTTTCCCTAGACCAGGGACTCACAGCCCCATCCAGCCTGGCCTGGAACACTTCCAGAGACAGGGTATCCATGAGGGAAAATGTATCCTGGGGTGCATTGGACCCATCGTCACCACCTGCTCAAGCGATTGTCCTGCTCTGCCCAGGCATGATGACTTCAGGCTATCAGTGAAATTATTTCTATCTTTCTTAAAAGAGGCCCTATGTCCTGTGAATTTTACTAAGTTTTGAAAAGGTATGAACTTACCTACTTTAAAAAAAATGTTTCTACAAGAAATCACTCAGTCTGTTTGTCATAGTAGAGACAAAAGTCTAGAGTTTACATTGTATAACTCCAGTAAAACATCATTCCTTTCTCAAATTTAGACTGCTTATATCTGTGTTATATATACATTATATATATTTTATATCTATATATATATATAATTTGGTTACTAATTCAGTAATTTTGCTGTTAATACAGTTATATGTGCCCTTGCTTTGCTATTGACTCTTCTAGCAGGTTTCTGTCTCTACTTTGCATGCAGTTATTACATGAATAATGCAGAAGCAATTTTTTTAATGTGATATCTTGACAAAAATGAGTTTGTTCAACTGTAGTAACAACACCGTGCTGGCAGCCAGTAATTTCATGAGAGACTTTTATTGCTACCAGGGGAAAGAGAAGTGGATAATCAGTACCCTAAGGGAAATATATTAGTACTATAATTCAATTCCTAAGTGACCTGGCAATTAATAACCAATAGTGATGAGGGCCAAAGAGCAAAAGAAGAAGATCTGCTGTAAATTATTTCATGAACAGTCTGTTTGAGAAAGGGCACCTTTCTCAGACACCTTATAGGCCAACAGAGAATTCTTTAATACTCCTATGTGTGTAGGTGAATTATGCTACATGAAGAAAAAATATAGTCTTCATCCTCCAATGATAATAAAATGATTACATAAATAATGTTAAATCATTTTTCGTGGCTGAAATATGCAAAGCTCAGCAGTTTAAGCAAAGTAGGGTTTACTAACACCTACATTTGCAAAAAGTATGGTATGCCTTAGGGATAGAAATATGAAACAAGATAGATAATCGTGCAATTTAATACACAGTAAAGGAAAAAGACAAGAAGTAATCTCTGTCAACATAAGTACAGAATAATATACTGTAACAGCAAATTGTTAAGAAGGGAGAAAAACTGAGTTAATATGGGAAAACAGATTTTCCTACTAACCTGTGCTTTATTGTTAATCTTGGATTTTCCTTTTTTCCTTTTGCTTTTTAAGCTTACTCTTAAAAAGATGTAAGATTGTCTCATGACTGGGCTCATCCTGACACTTAAATATTCATATAAAATCAAGTATCAATACAGTCAAGCTGCTTATCCATTGGAAAACAGAAAAAACAAATATAGAAAAATATTTTTAAAAACCACAGCCAAAAACATCTACACAGAATCATTTAGGTTGGATGAGACCTTTAATATCAAGTCCAGCTGTAGACCTAACAGTGTCACAGGGTGAAGACTGTCTAAAAAATATAGAAATCCTTACTTTTGATAATGCAAAACCTGTTGGTTTTTTTCTCATAAGAATGTATAAAAATATAATTAAATAAATTATATATATAAATAGTAGAGTATAAAATAAACCTCAATGTTACAACATCAAAACAAAAAAATTATCTTAAAAATATGAATTGTTTAAGTAATGCAGATGTGAATCAAGCAAGAAGGCTAAACATTCTGAAAAAAATTTCCACATACTTAAAATCAAGGAATTTTTAAATCATGATTATTCAGAACCACAGAATTTAATGGGAAAATTATGGATTTATGCAGACACTTAGCATAAATTCCAAGCAACAGAAATATCAAGAAACAGAGTTCACCTATTCCAGAGAAATATGTCTGTGCTGAGCAACATTCTTAGACAGTGGAGTTCAATTTCTCTGAATAGCTAAATTGTTAAAAAAGCCTTTGGTATAACTGGTTTAAATCACTTCCTACTCTTCAGAGCACCTCCTTGGCACATATTGAAATTCAGTGTAGGGCAAAGATAGTTCCAATACTCAGTCTGGAAGTAACCCTTGTAGTCTGCTTTCAAAGACAGCTGAGGACTCATGCTTGTTAGTACAGATTCAGCCAATAAGTTTATTCTGAGGGCTTACATAAAAATGAAGATGAAATTTCACACCTTTTCCCAAAAGATTTATTTCATTTCAACAACTTATTTTTTGCTTGAAAATGTATGTGTTTTATATGGGTGTCGTATTGCTTCCTCCCTGTTAATGAATTAAGCAGTTTTATGAATATTAGAAAGATTTTTACTTTAAGTGTTTTGTTGTTATTATGATGACCAAATGTTTATGTGGCATTTTGGAACTTTGACCTGAATAGGTCCCATGATTTTAATGAAAATCGGGTGCTTTTCTTCCTTACTCCTTGTTGCGGTTTAACCCTAGCCAGCAACCAAGTGAGCTGCTCTCTCCCACTAGCAGGATCAGGGAGAGAATCAGAAGAGTAAAAGCTAGAAAACCCATTGGTTGAGATACAGACTATTTAGTAGGGAAAGAAAAAGCTGTGCACACAAGCAAAGCAAAACAAGGAATTAGTTTACTGCTTTTTAAGGCCTGGAAGGTGTTCAGCCACCTCCAGGAGAGCAGGATCCTATCATACATAACAATGACCTGGGAATAAAACTACAAACACTCCAAACATCCCCCTCCCTCCATCTTCCCCCCATTTTATCTACTGAGGATGTTGTGGATGTTGTCACATGGTCTGGAATATCACTTTGGTAACTTGGGAGTCACCTGTCCTGGCTGTCTCCTCCCACCTTCCCATTCACTCCCAGCCCCCTTGCTAAAGTGGCAGTAAAAAAGTAGAAAAATGATGTTGCTCAGCAACAAAAAATATCTCTATATTACCAACACTGTTTTCTAGATAAATCCAAAACATGGCCCTATACCAGCCACTGTGAAGAAAATTAACTCTACCCCAGCCTAAGATCTCAGGACTGCAGTTTGGAACTTTGTCAATGCGAACACGTTTTGAACACGAGCGAGGCTTGAGTTATATCATAAGTGGTTTTACTGTTTAGAAAAGTAGTGGCTGTTCTCAATTAGCATTTCTGCCCTTCTACTTTAATCATGTACCTCTACATTTCTGCAGTGACAAGTATATGGAAGAAAACTAGTATACCTGGAATCGCTTAATCTTCTTTTACATTCACAATAATAAAATTAAATTGTTCATGCTACTTCTCAGACATTGGATGTTACAAGGTGTTTTAGGTGTTTTACAAAGTAATGAATTAAAATGTCGGTAGTGCTGTGCCCTGTAGGCAAATAGAGCTTCTAGTATGTTACAGCAATTGTTCACACACACATGTAGAATTCCAACCTGATTTTATATTGAGAGCATGAATGAAGAGGTCATTGAGGTTATTCTCTACTCATTTTATGCAGTTCCAAAAGCTCTAAAAACTTTTACCTAAATAGACAAAGACATACAAGGGAAAACGAACAGCTACAGATGAAGAAACTAGCAATGCCTACATTTTGCTGCTTTATACCACCAGAACTAGTTAATCTAAAGCCTTTGTTGGCATTGTGATTTGTCAATATAGAAAAATTGTGTTATCACAGAAAAAACTGTTCTACAGTATTCACATTTTGTTTGCAAATTACCATATCCAAATTTATCAGAAATATGCAACAACTGTTGTAAGCATATGAATTAAGTATTAATGTAGAGCTGAAAAAATAATTTATTCAGTGCCCCTTTGGCCAGATTTAGCATGCTAATTCCATCTGATCCTTTTTTGGCTATTTCTCAGTTTGATTTTCTTTCTACTGTGAATTTAAATATTGCTCCTGCTACATCATCTCATTGAGAAGTGATTTATAGAAGAAACTAAACATATTCTTTTTTGTTAAACAGGAGATTTAAGTCCAGGTTTAAAGGGGACCGCCTGCAGTAAGGGGAAGTAGTCTTTAATTGAAGATGTCCTCAACCAGTCTGCTATAGAAAGGCCTTTTAAATTATGTTTATCTACCTGATTCTTTCTTCTTCCTAATATAGTAATTTTTAACTAGTCAGCCACTCACAGGCTAGCTTTACAGCCTTAGTTTTACAGTCTTTGCAATATCATTTTACCTCATTCCTGTTCAAAGCAGGGTCAGCTCAAGCTGGTTTTTCAGGAGAATTTTCTTTTGAGTTTTGAAAATCTCCATGGAAGAGGACACCGAAACTTCACCAGCAGAATGTTTCAGTGTTAAATCACCCACACAGTAAAACATTTTTCTTAATTTGGGGTAATTAGGGTTACTGAAGAAGACAAGAGATAATGGAGAACCTAGAGAAAGCCTATTACACAGAAAAATTAGTATATGGGATAATCAGAAGGTGAAATAGAGATGGGGATACCTAGCTGCCATGAGATGAAAGTGGCAACACTACAGCAAGGTGGTATTTAGTATGAAAATATTAAACAAGAAGAAATTAACCTTTAATTCTTAATGCTTCTGACCAACACAGAGAAGGAATTTTCTTCCTCAAAATTGATTGAAATAAAAAATTATGCTTGGGAAATTTTCAAGACGTTGTTATAAAATGGAATAGTTTGGATTTTTTTGGTCTGTTTTATTATAGCCCCAAATAGTGTCAGTATCAAAGTTTCATTTTCTGGTGTGATAAGGTTAACCTTACGACTTCTGAAGATGGACCTCTGCACCCTTATGGACCATCATGGACTGCAGGAGCAAAACTGCCTCACCATGGTGTGAGCCACAGGCTGCAGGGGAATCTCTGCTCAGGTACCTAGACCATATCCTGACCTGCCTTCTGCACTGACCTTGAGGTCTGCAGGGCTGTTGCTTTCACGTATTTTCAGTTCTCACTCCATTTGTCCTTCTGCAGCAGTTTTTTCTCCCTAGCTCTGTAATCTCAGAGGTGCTACCACTGTTGGTGATGGGCTAGTTCTTGGCCAGTGGTGGGCGTGTCCTGGAGCTGCTTGGCATTGGCTGTGCCTGAGATGGGAAAAGCTTCAGGCAGCTTCTAACAGAAGCCACCCCTGGAGTCTCCAGAGGTTTGCCATGCAAACACAAAAAATGCATTTTGCCAAAATGTTATATGATTAACACAGGAAGCGGTGGCAAGAAAGGTAATGATGGAAAAGGACATCCAAAGGATACAGAATCTGCTGCTGATTAAAGAACCTCACATTTCTATAGTCATGACCTATCACTGCCATCAGATTATACAAATAATTTGAAATTAATAAATTTTGTATTAAATACATTGATCCAATTGTAGTTTCAATAGTTGTATAATAATAAACACCTAAGTGTTAAGCAGTTATTCTGAAAAATATAGAGGAAAATAAAACAATAAAACATCAGAACAATTATTCCTGTAAGGTCCAGCAGTGCTCTGTACCTATACGGTAATGTGCTATATTTGTTAATAATTACTTTGTAGCTTTTGATCACCACACAGTATTGTTAGCAAGCCATAGGGATTGCACTTGAATTGAGAAAATTGAAACCCCATGCACTGAATGAGTATAATAGACTGCTCTGTGTGTAAATTCTATTTATTTGGCTGCAGCCAGCAAGATAAAACGCTTAATCTAAAAAACTAATAATCACAAACCAGAAATTCATCACTATAACTCATTTCTGTGGTACATGTTACAAATTGAAAAATAAACACTAGGGGAAACTATATATAAAGGATCCCAGAGGCTCTTACAGTATTCTAAATGGATCATAATTTAAAAGCTGAACTATGGTAATATTACTTTATTGATGGATTGTGCTCATAAGTTGTGACTGTGCAGATAAATTATTTTTTTAAATAAGAAGCAAATAATAGAAATATAATAATGGTAGTATTGAAATTCAGATCTTAAGTTTCATAATTTTGCTTGCCTTCCTCATGAAAAGGTTTCTCAATGCAATTAAAAAATCATTAGTTATCTTTAATTGATGAAGGTGTTTATCCTGCTTTCATTGAAATTAGAGAAAAAAATTATATACTTAATAGGAAACTAAAAGTAAAATGGTAAAAGCATTGTTTCCATTGGGTGGAAACATGCTGGATTTAAAATAAGATACAGATTTTAGAATTCAAAGATTGTACTTTTTAAAACCATACAATAGAATCATCAAATCTTTTAGATTGGAGAGGATCTCTGAGGTCACTGAGTCCAACTGCTAAGCCAGCAAAGCCAGGGCCACCACTTGACCACATCCCCAAGTGGCACATTGGTGTCTTTTGAATATCTCCAAAGATGGTGGCTAAACCACTTTCCTGAGCTAACTGTTCCAATATTTGTACAACTCTCTCTGTGAATTATTTTTTTCCTAGTATCCAGTCTAACTTTCCCCTGGCACAGCTTAAGACTATGTCCTCTTGCTGTGTCACTTTTCACCTGGGAGAAGAGACCAACACCCACCTGGCTACAGCCTCCTTTCAGGGAGTTGTAGAGAGTGATGAGGTCTCCTCTGAGCCTCCTTTTCCAGGCTTGGGCTCCAGATCCTTCACCAGCTCCAGTGCCCCGCTCTGGACAAGCACCTCAATGTGTTTCTTGTAGTGAGGCCCAGAAACTGAACTCAGGATTTGAGGTGCAGCCTCACCAGTGCTGAGTAAAAAAGGACAATCACTGTCCTTGCTTGTCTGGCCACACTATTTCTCATACAAACCTGGATTCCATTGGCCTTTTTGTCTGTTTGACCACATGCTGGCTCATGTTCAGCTGGTATATCTTTTCTTGAGTGAAAAAAAACTCCAAACATTGCTATGTCTATAAAAAGAGTTATGAGGAAAATGAATGCTCAATTTAAATTAAGTTTAATTAGTCACTTATGCAGACTCTCATACTGATGAATAAAATAATCTTTACTTTCTGAATTGAACTAGAGTGGGAAAAGACTACATTAAATTTGAAGACTACTTTCCCAGATCAAATTTATCTGTCTTGGGTGTGCTCCTGCAGACAAACTGCAAGACAGTCTGTGCAGGGCATATACAATTATATTATTGTCTAGTTATAGTCAATAGAAAATATACTATCAGGTTCCTGATGAAAGTTAAAACTTATATCCATCTATTGATTTACTTGATAAGCTAATTTACAAATTTTTCCACTCTGACAAACCTTGGCACCTGTATAGCTGGTCGAAAAATAGTAAATTACAATATATCACTTTTAAATTTAGGTTTTTCTTTAGGAAATCTTATCCACTGAAAATGATGTGAACTTATTCAATGCATGTCTTGGCCCTCTAAATTAGCATATCCTCAAAATAGAATGGTATAAACATAATCTTCAAAGGTACTTTGAACTTTCCTTTTTCCTTGGAAATAAGTGAGAAAAAAATTCATTTTGCACTAAGTCAGTCTTTTCCTACCTATTTTAAATAGGAAAATAAATGGTAGTAGGGGACAGAGTGAGACCATGAAAAGAACAAAGGTAGCTACAAATTTAATAGCTATACTTGTTAGTGTCAGGCCAAATTTTACAAACATTTTCACTCTTGATATTACATAGGAATAGTCACATTAAATTTGATTCTATAAATCATGAATCAGGAATACTAAAGTCTTAAACAATCACAGTCTGCAATTCCTATGTTATAGAGCCTCTAAACTCAAAAAAGGATCTTGTTGATGTTAATTAGCAGAAGAGTACCACAGCAATGGCAAATGAAATATAATTTACAGGTGACTGGGAAGACAAAATTCATTGATGATCAAGTTGAAATTCAAAAGAATTAAAAGCTCTGTTATGTCTATTACGCCTGACATATTCTGATCTGGATGAAAAAACCCTGTAAATTTTACCTTTGATTGCATTTGTAAAATTTAGATAGCCAATTAAAATATCCATAAGCATTTATCAGTTTTCAGATATATATGAACTCAGTAAAACGTAAACCAAAATTCTTTCACATGACGGGAGACAATATAATTTTAAGTGATTATGGACTCAGATTTTTTTATGCCAGTAATAAAGTAAATCAGTCTTCAGAAAATCTGCTTCCAGTTGTCGTGCTGGAAGTAGCTTAAAAATTATCATATCTATAAAGTATGGGAATGAAGCTCTCAATGCTACTCATGTTTTTTACATTAAGTAATTTTTGGATAAAACCACCCAGATTCAATCGAGGAAGGGAATACATCTCACTCTTGATGCATGTCCTTAAAGTTCTTCCTCATTAAAATAATTTTTTAAAAAGCAATTTCTTCTTTTCTGTAGAACAGATGAAAGTGAATCAGATTTTTTTCATTCATTCATTAATCTACCTATCTATAGGTAGAACATGTGTTAGATTTTTGAAGACTTCATACTTGGTCAGAAATTACTTACCTTTACCTGAATTAAAAATAATAAAAGTAAAAATCTAAGCCTTTCAGCTTTACTGGAAACATTTTGTATATCCATCTTGAAGAACATATCCATCACGTGATTGTAAATGTGAGGAATCTGTATGTGTTTTAACATCATTTGAAGCTAACAAATATTCGTGCCTTTTTTTATTGGGCTCCATAGAGATTTAAGCCAATTCAAAAACAACACTGAGAACTATTTCAAGACATTAAATCTGGGTGAATTCAAGAAGTAATGAGTAGTATGTTGGTTGTAAACATTTCTATTTTTAATATACTTATAATATATTAATATACATGTATATTCAGAATATATTCTGCATGAATTTCATCTTACTAGCAAAATATGCTACACTTCCTTAAAGTGATGACAAGAATACTGCAGATCATTACCCAGGACATCTGAGTTTCCTGTGCTCAATCATGTATATATGTGAATTCTATTTAATGAGTGGGAAATGCCAGGAGATAATTTGTTTGGTTACTACTTAGAGAAATTGTGGATTTCTCTATTGAAAGAGCCCAGCTATAACCACCTGATCATATTCACCACCTGCTCCCAAACAAGTTGATGAGCTAAGAAGGCTTACACTTAAAATGCTCCATCAGACTGTGAAGATTTTTATATGAGGAAGATTTTTATATGAGGATTGTGATAGTCCCAATTTAGATCAAAGTCTATATTTTGTGATCAGAGGAGATACTTGGACTGCCCTTGTCATGTAATGCAAGTCATGTAAAATGAGAAATAAGAAAATGGAGTTTCATCCATCAGTCAAAAAATAATCATAATACAGATAATAATAGTTGTGTTACTAAATTTTGATTCAAATTTGGCATCTATGGAAATTTGGCATAAAAAATGGTGCTTTGTGCTTTTGTGTTTTATGTATAATTTGAAAAGACAGGTGGTTTTTCTCATCATTAGATGCAACTAATTATGAACTACAACTAATTATGAACTACAAATGTGTTTTAGATCAGAAAATTAATTTACAGATTTTTTTCCAGTTCTCTTAAGACAAAAAACCAAAAATCATCAAAACTGCTCTATATGAAAATTACCTTTCTGCTTCTGTGTACACTTATATATTTTGTATTGAATAAAGGCTTTTTTTTTAAGAAATATATATATGTATATATTATTATTTGCAAATCACCTGATACAAGAAAGTCAAAAGAAAAGAGCTTTTTATATCTGCAAAGGGCTATTTATATCTTAATCCTGTTATTGATATTTTGTCTATCAGAATGTATATACATGAGGCCAACTTCAATATAGGTGAAGTATTCTGCTGGACATGCTTAGGCCAGATGAAAATTCTTGCTGGCTCATATATTTTGAGTCAAAATGTGGGGCAAATGAGGGTTTGGAAAACTGCAGTGAGATTTGTAGCAGGAAGATAGTTTACTACATGAAAATATCCATTCTACTACATGAACACTTAAATGTATAGAATTCATAGTTTCAGGAATAAACCAAACAGAATTTATACTATTTCTAAATACATTGAAATTAAAAAATTTATATATATATATATAGATAGATAGATAGATAGATATAACTGTTTATTATAGCTTTACACCAATGTCATGACTGTCATGATTGTTTTTGAATGGACAAGAATGACACTCTCAGGATTTGAAACTTCAGATAGTGGTCATGGAGGAATATTGCATAAGTTGTCAACAGAGGAATGTATTTCTCATAAGTGATTTAATTTAAAAACTCAAAAATTCAAACTTCTAAGAACAGTCATTTCTTTACTAAAATGGGAATGACTATGCCAAGGAAATTAAACAATGTCAATAAGGAAGTAATTACTGAAGAACTGTGATAAACTTACTGAGATCTAGGCAGTGTTCCTGAAAATCTTTTTAGACTGAATGACTGACTTGACTGATTCTGTAGTTTATACTTTTGCTTTATTTAGACTGTATGATAAATATTTAAATTTTTGATGATTTTAATTCCCTTTTTATTTTCTTGCTATTACTTCTTCATACTGAAATGAGTCAAGTGAAGCCATTTAAAACACTTTTTTTCAAAATAAATTTTAGCCAAAGAATCAGATTTTTAGTCAGTCTTCACTCAAAATACCAAAAAAAACCCCTAAAATGTCATTTATTAGCAATAGAAACTCCTGAAATATTTCACTTTTGACATTGTTAAAAATAAATTTTAAAAAACTTTATTATGTATTCAATACTTTCATTTTTTTCTTGGCAAAATAGTCCTTGATTATTTTCTAGGGTGAAAAATGAAACAAAAAGGAAATAATTGCTAAAGACGGAAGATTCTGAACAGAGAGATTAATATGCTTAAGCAATTGTTTGATATTTTTCTAACAGGAATCATAAAGAATTTCAATACATTTCTAATGAAAAAAATTTCATTTACTCAACATTTAATGTCTCACCATATAATATTGACTGCAAAGCTTTGTCAGGCCTTACCTACCTGAGAATTTACCTGCTGCACCACTAACTTCTGTTGATCCACCAACCAATTGCAAGGACTGTTGCTGTTGCTCTCTCAAAAAGGGATTCAGGCTCCTAGATACATTAACTCTTTCAAGCAGACACTGCCCCAAAACTGAGGTATCCTTATCTAACCCCTCACTTTAATGTTTTTCCTACTCTTTGTTGTTGTTTCCACTAAGAGAACCATTACCTTTATAACATCTTCAGAAATGCTGGGCATGTATTACAGTTTTAAGGAAGGGACATTTTCCTGTCTTGATGGAGAGAGACTATTGACCTCTTCTATTTCCCATTTATTAAAAAAAATATTTAAGCTAGAGAGCTTTCCAGCTCAGCTGAGAACACAGAAATCATATCACTGTCAAAAATGGGCAGAAGGGGGAGAGGTGGCTGCAGAAATACAGAGGATCTTGGCTGTTCTTGACATGGATTCACAATGGGAAAGCAGGTATTAAGACACATCAGAATAACTACTTTTTTTTAATAGGCAGGCAACATCTACCCTCTTTGTTGAGCTCATAAGACTGTTGCAGATTCAAAAGGTTAATGTAATTATTTTATGAAAGACTCTACTACATAATGCCAATGTAACTACAGACTCAGTTCCGTTTTTGCTTCCTAACTACTTTTGCCACCCCATCCTTTCACAACCCACGCATCACTACTTCTATAAGAGAGGTCACTGCATGTCCAGCAGCTCCCAAATTACCTCTCCTGCCAGGAGAGTGGAAGCCTGAGAATCCTGCTGTCAGGACTCTGATGTCAGTTCATTGATTCAGCGCCTGCTGTTTGCAAATGCAAAAGAGTAGCTGGTAACTAACCAGCATTTCTTCATCCTCTACACTTTAAACCATAAATTGTTTCAAAATATTTTGTTCAATTTTTCTATCAGTTTTTCACTGTGCATTTTGTTTTTAATGGAGCCTTACATGCTTCATTGCTCACTGTGGAAGTGTAATCATATTTTTTGGCCCTTCAGTGTAAGTTAGTATCAATGACAAAAAGACCAGAGCTGGAATAAAACCTCCAGAGCTGCCAGATGTGGATTTTGGATCCCAAAGGCTGTAGGGCCGGGATTTACAATACAGCTGAATCTGGATTCCCAGCTTCAGGCCAGTGCCTGCCAGAGGCTGCACTGTGACAGTTCAGTGACATCAGGGGAAAGAGGGAAATAGGGAAAAAAGAAATTGGTACTGATTTTAATGACTTGCATCTGCTATCTATGAAATTTCCTGGTGCAGGAAAAGAGCTGTCAAAAATTTACATAAAATTTTCAGCCAAAATATCCCTTATGATTTTTCACTTCTGTATCACATAGATTAGTGAACTAGACTCAGCTGGCACAGGTAGTAGCCATGGCTTTACTTGATCTTCTGCTCCCATTCCTTTTATGTGCCCCTTTTGCTTTTGCAAATACCAAACAAGATTGAGACTAAGTAAAGAAGAGTGATTTAAGTCCATTTCTCCTTTAAAAACTTATTCCCTGGCCATCTGGCAACTCCTCAGGTGGTAACTAAAGATGTAATGGTGACAGATGAGGTTGCATTTATGAACTTTATGAGCCATGGTAATAAGAATCTCTAAGTGTTCTGCCAAGTAACAATGGCACAAAAGCTCCATTAATCTTGTCTACGCCAGCACTTCAGTTAAACATGGATGTTTCCCTGTCGTACTTCAGGAAGGTGATGTGGTGATATGAGTATGGCCACCATGTATTTTGCTAGGCCATCTCACAGTGGTGGTAGCTATTCACAGACACAAAAAATATCCTATAGAATGGTGAAATACCATCTCTTTTGGTTGCTGAAGCATAACTGTTGGGGAGTCTGGATAGGTTATGTCTATGTCATCAGTATTGCCAAAGCAGCTGAGAGCTTCGCTAGGGCAAAGCCTGATAGGATTGCACACACCATTACCATGATACCATGGATCAGGAATAGGGAAGGTTACTTTCCAAATGGTTTTACATTGAACTGACTATTGGCACAGCAATGGTAGTTGAGGTTGTAAGCTTCCAAATGAACCAATTAAGCTGTCTTCTTGACAGTGACTCTTATTGCTATACCAGTCCTTTTCCATTTTCTTATGCACAGAACGCATTTTTTCCTATCCTACAGTTTTTTTTCTGCTTAGAGTTTCATTTTCATTGTGCATAGTGACCCAGTGCAAAGAGGCATCTTTGCTCTAACAAACCAGACGCTGGTGGAAAATGGTAGCTGTTGAATTTCATTTTCACTTTCCCGCTTCTTTTTAACAAGCACAGACCTGGCAGTTTGGAGTAGTGTAAATTAATCTGCATCTGTACCTTGGTTCTGAACAGATAAGTTCAGGTATAGTGCAATGTTTCTTCAACCAGTGCCATTGATGGATGCTGCTTGTTGCTATTGCTGCTGATGTGATTGCACAAGGCAAAAGATAAAAACATAGTGCTCCAACTTTTCCCCAGTGCACAATAAGTGCACTGGTAGATTTATCCCACTTTGGGGTACAAGGAGTAATTTTTACAGGGGTTGATCTGATAGCCAAAGCAAACAAAGGACACTCTTGAAATGGTGATGTAAAATGTCTGTCATAACAAACCCCACAGGAAAGCAGGAACATAATGCAATTAATACAATAAATGCAATGCAATGCGAGAAGCAAGGCAGCTTGTCTGTAATGCCCACTCACAGAATGGACTTCTCTCCTTTCTTGCTAGTCCATTGGTTCCTTCTTGGAACAGTCATGTACCCATGCTGTTTACAGTCTCAGTTTTCCAATTTGGTGATCATTTATCCAGTACCAATTATAATCAAACCAAAGCTTTGTTTTTGCTGTACGTTTTGTAACTTTGTCTAATACCTAACATAACTCCTTCCATTCTTCCACTGTTTTCTTTTATGTATCTTAATGGGTTGCTCCTGGTTTCAATTTCAGTTCTTGGATGTCTAATTGTTTTAATGAATATTCAGTATATTTATGACTTTGTTCTTGAGGTAGAACAGAATTTTTTCATGGCTTTATTCTTAAGATAAAGCAGAACTTTAATTTAAAATTTGTTTTCTGGTATTTCAATGAGTCTATTTTCTGTGATAGGTTTTCATTTCCATCCAGATTTAATAGGATTCAAAAAAACTTAAAAGAATAATTGTTTATATGTATGTGGCTTTAAGGTCTCAAAACACTCATTTAAACTTTGAGTTGTTCTGAATTTATTAAAGCTAATTTTAAAACTTAATTGATCATTAACAAAGCTATTATTTTTTCTTCCCAGCAACCTTATGAGAGGTGACTCTTCTGAATTTTTTGATTAGGTCAGATATAGCCAGATTACTAATTCCTCAATGGATATGTATTCTCTCTTTTCAGTGTATGTATTAATTATTATTCTTGTAATATTAGGAGACTTTATTATATTGCATAATCATTCTTAATATTCTTAAAATTATAGAGTGGATTCTGTTGAAAGACACTATAAATATCATCTAGTTCCAACCACCCTACCACAGGCAGGGATGCCACCTGCTAGATGAGGTTGCTCAGGGCCCCATCCAACACCCTCAGCAACCTCACAGTAAATAACTTCTTCCTTATGTACAATCTAAACCTGACCTCTTTCCATTCAAAGGCATTCCACCCTGTCCAACCCCTATGTGCCTGGGTGAAACTTGCTTTCTTCTTTTTTTTCCTCTCTAGACTGAATAAACCCAGGTCTCTCAGCCTGCCTTCATAAGAGAGGTGCTCCATTCGGATCATCTTTGTGTACTTCTATCAGAAGCAAGGCGACCTCCGTGGCAGGGAGAAATGATGAGGAGGACTCCATCTTATCAGAAGGCTAATTAATTATTTTATTATACTATATTATTCTATATTTTATTACACTGTATTACATTACATCTAAACTCAATCTGCTAAGCACTCAACTGCACTCCACTGCCCAGCAGCTCGTGACTGTCAGCCGACAGTCCCGACACACACATACGTGTATTCAACTGGTCAGTGAATCAGAACACTCACACCAGAATCCAATCACCAATTCCCTTCAGGTAAACAATCTTCCACAATGCAATCCACTTTGGCACAACACAGATGCAGCAAATGAGATAAGAATTGTTTTGATCATTCTTTTCTCTGCTTCTCCCACTGCTTCTCTCAGGTTCAGAGAATGTGAATCCCACATCCTTCCTCTGGACTTTCTCCAACAGGTCTGTTCCTTCCTGTCCTGGGGACCCCAGAGCTGGATGCAGCACTGCGGGTGGGGTCTCACCAGTAGGAACTAAAGGGGTAGAATCCCCCCCCTCACCCCACTGCCCACTGGGCTTTGGATGCAGCCATGGAGGTGTCTGGCATTCTGGGCTGTGAGTGAGCACTGTTGGCTCATGTCCAGCTTTTCATCCATGAGAGGCCCCAAGTCCTGCTATGCAGGACTGTTCTCAATCCCTGTACCAAACTGCATGAATTCATCCAGGCCCATTTCTTGAGTTCCTCTGGATGGCCCCATCCTTCTTGATCCTCACCACTTGGCTTCGTGTCATCTTCAAACCTGGATGGTTTTCACTTAATCCTTCTGTCTGTGTCATTGCAGTTATTGAACAGTACTGGTCCCTATACAGATCCCCGAGGGACGCCACTCATCACTGACCTCCTTCTGATCAAAAGCATTGATTGCTCTTCAGTTTTCCAGAATAAATTGTAGAGGTGCCTGCACATCTCACACATGTGTGGGTAAATCTTAGCTGTATATGGGGGTACATCATTGCTTTAGGGATTTTCAAGAAAATACTGGTAAGCATGGATAATATTTTTTTTCTGCTGAGGAAGCATTTAATAATCAAAAGTCTTGGCTATGTAGTAGCATGGATTATCAAGGAGAAAACTTTCAAGATTTACTTTCATTAACAGTTTTAAATACATGCAACTGGTCATAAAACTCTTTATGATACTATTATTTTCTATATCAGTGAAATTATGTACAATCTTTACAAAAAAACACCAAAAGGCAAAACAAGGCAAACACAATGTTTTCTTCTTGTTGCAGGCCACTGGACTGTATTTTTGAGTTGTATTATTTTCCACCCAAAATGATGCAGATCAAAAAAGACCCAGACCTTGTCTCTGGTTTAAAATATTTTACCTCATTAAGCATTATACTAGGTCACTAAAATATGAAATGTTTCTCCCATTCTCCTTTACCCTGTAGCCTCAATAGGCACATGGGCACACAATATTTTGGGTATTTTCTAGGGAAGTAGTATTGAAGTATATACTAACCAAGAACAGGTTTGGCTTATTTATTTTTAAATCCACAGTACACATCGCTCTGTACACTTTATGGTTAAACCTGTTTGGAAGCCTTTTTCAGTCTGTAAAAGATCCAGTTGTAGTTGTGCTGTGCCTGACTCGGGGAGGATACTCATATGCACAGTTTACTCATATCTAACAGCATCTGTCCACTGAGCAGTGCAAGAATGTGTGAAAACTCCAGTCTTCTTACTGATTCCTAGCAAACCTAGAAGGATGATTTTATGTATGTTCATTGTCTTTGAGGGTAGTACTGAGCTGATAATTGCTGTATTTATATTTTCCCTAAATAGCAAATTCTGACTTAAGGGCATATTATTAAGTCTGAGGAAATTTAAATGAGGATGTTAAAAATTTGGTATAAGTGAGCTATGAGACCCTCAGGACCTTCACAGAGTGCTCTCAGAAAATTAATCCTATACAGCATTAAATTGCTCTGCCATCCTCGAGGACTTGTGTGCTTTTTATTTCAAATAAGCTAATTCCCCACCATTGTTTAACATACATACTTACAAGAGCACTGCAATTTACCATACCTCTCATTAACAAAATTGAGCAGAGCTTTTTCTTCATTCTCTATAAAACCGTCAGCATTTATGTTAAAATATTAAAATGGATTTTTTAACATTTGTTAATCTAAAATAAATTTGAGACATGTGAATGACTGCCACTTTTTATTATGTTTAGAATATGGTATCCTTCCAAACTTTCTTTGCTGTATATAATATTTTCAAGGATTGTTTTTTTTTTAAATAAATAGCATTGATCTGAGAGCAGCACTTGAAAATTTAGTTAATTTATTTTTTTCCATGATTAATTGAATTTTTAAAAGTCAGAATTTATTTTTAAAAGTATTTTTATATTTACATGTTAATGTTAATATGATGAAAACCATTTTTAAACATAAATGTGGTAAACAAGTTGTACTAATGACTATTTCAATACTAAAAAGAAGTAAGCATGTACATGCCAACCACAATTTGTAACCCTTTTCAAAGTGTAAATAATTTTTCAAAAATTTTCCATAATGTGTGAGCTGAAAAAGTATTGCACGTGACGCAAGCCATCTTTGGGGGTTAGGATACTGAAGCTCAAACAGGGATACGTGCAATATATATTACTTCTAAGTAGAGATCTTGTTGCTTTAGATCTTCACTGTGAGCAAAACTTTAAAAATCTGAGTCCCCTCTCTGATTTCAGATAATTTAGAATATTCCTAGCTTAAATGTACTGATGTTAATGTTCTATCAAGCAGAAATTGTAGTTCATTCACAGGAAGGCTGGAATTCAGTCATCTCTCTCTCTCCCTGTATTTTCTTTAAGTACATTGAATGCCCCAAATATGTATCACTTCAAATTTTGCCCTCCCACTATTCATGATGAGCATGAAAATCAACAATTTTCTGTTGAAACGTGTTGATTTTCTCAAGAACTCTGAGAATCCTCTCTCTTCAGTAGAATTGGGACACAAAGATCATATTTGTACAAATTAACCAGCATAATTAAATGTTCGATTAACATGTTTATTTATTTGTATTTATTTTTAAAGTACAATCATTCTAATGCAATATAATAATTTATATCACACAGGTTATCTGCATTGAACTACTTACTGATACCAATTGCAATACCTGAAATAAATGTAGAGTTTTTGTGACCTCCAGTTAATAAGAAATTTCTGTTTATTTAATATCTTTGTCTTGGGATTAACATCTCTTTTATGATCTTTTTCTTCCTCCAGCCTTGTGAAAAATTACTACCAGTGTCCCATTTTCCCCTTGTTTAGAGACACAGAGTGGTGATCTATGCATCCCTTTCTATGCAGTGCACAGAGTCTCTCTGACACTATGAAGCTGTTTCAGAGTAAATCTTTCCAACAGAGGTGTCTGCACATCCAGCTTTATTGACCTGGACTCTAAGAACCCTCATCCATTATTATGGGTGTGATGGAGAAGTGTGAAGTTTGAAAGAGCACTTCGACCAAGCAGTTTCTTTTCTGAAGAGGGCTGTCAACATGAGAAATAGCTCTTCTGCCTATCTGCAGTGAAGAGGTTTGGAGACTAGAAATTCCCCACATGAAACAAAGAAAGGAAAAAGAGATTCTCATCAGAACCTCAAGAAAAGATATTGATCACAGCCAGCATGGCTTCATGAGAGGAAAGTCCTGCTTATCAAAGCTGTTTTCCTTTAATGACAAGGTAACCCACTCGTCTGATCTAGGGAAGACAGTCAACATAATCTAACTGTAATATCTGGGATTTCGATAAAGCTTTTGATACTGTCTCTCCCGCAGGACAGATCTCTACAGCGTCCTTCTGGACAAAATGTCCAGCATTCAGCTGGATAAACTCATCATGAGATGGGTAAGCAACTGGGTTGGGTTGGGCACAACCATGATTCCATTCCACACAGGTTATAGGGAGTGGGGGAACATCAGTTGGGTGACCTGTCACTAGCAGTGTTCACAGGGCTTCATACTTGGCCCTATGCTTTTCAAAATCTTCATAAATTACCTGGATGAAGGACTAGAAGGGATACTGAGCAAGTTCACAGATGATACAAAACTGGGAAGAGCTGTTGACTCCCTTGAAGGCAGAGGAGACATGCAGAGAGACCTTGACAAATTAAGGATCTGGTCAATTACCACTAACAAGAAGTTCAATGAGGGAAAGTGCTGGATTCTGCTCCTGGAATGGGGCAGCCCTGGGTCTATTGACAGACAGGGGAATGAGATGCTGGAAAGCAGCACCATGGAAAGGTACTTGGGCATCTTGGCAATGACAAGCTGAACAAGAGCCAACAGTGCCCTGGCAGCCAGGAGGGCCATCCCTGTCCTGAGGCCATCATCACCACCCGTGTCCTGAGGCCATCCTGAGGACAGCATCACCAGCCAGGCAAGGGAGGGGATTGTCCTGCTCTGCTCTGCACTGGGGCAGCCTCACCTCCAGTGCTGGGGGCAGCTCTGGGCACCATGATATAAGAAAAGACATTAAATTATTACAGAGAGACAAAAGGAGGGCAACAAACGTGGTGAAGGATCTTGAGGGGAAGCTGTGTGGGGGGTGACTGAGGTCACTTGGTCTGTTCAGCGGGGGTGGAGTTGTGCAGGGCCAGGAGCTGGGCTCAATGATCCTTGTGGATGTGGGAAATGGATTTGTAGAAAGTTCTCAAGAGTTTAACAGAAAGCTTACACAGTATGTATTTGTACATAAACTTTGAGACAGGAAATGCTGACTTAAAAATGCCATAGAATAGACAGATATTGTTGAGAGAGAAATAAAGCTAGAAAAATGTTTCAAAAGATGACCTTACAAATAAAACTAAATACTTTAGAGAAATAAAACTATAAAAGATACATTGTAGTAAGACCCATGAAAAGTAGTTTTAGATAATTAGCTTTAAGACATCTACAACATAGCGTAACAAAAAACTGATAAGCCGAGTAACATTTATAGTATAATTTAAAAATAGTTAGCTTCTGTTTGTGACAGTGTGAATTATAACATCTGTATTGTCTCATCCTTCTCATAAGACTGAAAATAAAATAAAAGTTTTTAAAACACCTCCAGTTATTCCATCTGTAAATCAAAAAAAGAGTATTGTCCAACAGTGAGTCCCTTCCAAATCAACATATTCTGTAATTCTTTGACTTTGTGATTTGTTTTTATTTCTAAAAAATGACACCCTTTCCTTTTTACTATTTATTTGTCAAGTACTGTTCTGAAATTTTCATAGCATGCCTTACAAATGATGTTGACTTTAGAAAGATATCTATCGTTGGAACTACTTGGAAGATATTTAGTTAGAGTTAGTTTTATAAAAATAAGGTTTTATAGAAACTAATCAGGAAGTCTTATGTAAGAGACAGTTTGACAGTCTTTTTTAGTTTTTTGCATTTTACAAAAAGAGAATAGTACATGCAGAAGAAAAAGCAAGGCTCTAGTCTGCTCCTTTTGGATAAGTTGCAACTCCTTTATCCTGTCATGTAAGATGCAGTTTTGAGATAGCTTTGAGCTTGAGAACTTAATTAATGGCAGAGTTTTTTAGTGTGGGGAGGTGGTTCTCACCCAGAGAGCTCTGCTTTTCAGAGTAGCTTCCTTCAACAAACTAGTGTCATCTATCAACAGGGCATTTCATTACCCAAGCCAGTATTAAAGTGCTAAACCTTTTTGATTCTCAACTCCTGAGGAGCAGCACTAGTGATCAACTAAGACCTACCAGTTAGACTTCTGTCCTAGGATGACTTTTTGATGTTTGTATCCCCAATTGTCTGTTCTGTTTATGCTGGATATTGAGTTCTGCACATTTAAGACTGGTTCTGAGATTGAAAGGGAAGAGAAGAAGCACAGAATTTGTTTGCAGGAACTGCACTCACTCCCCAGCATTCCTTCTCGTCCACTGCATTGTCTGCAGCATGGACAGCAAGAGAAGCACAGGGAGTTTTTCTTTGCTTTTTTGCAGGTTTTGTTTGTTAGCTACAGCAAAAAAAGTTTTCCCAAAACTGTGGTTTTGTTCCTGGAACTGTTCAAACCCACTGTAGACCAAAACCCCAAAAAAACCACCAGGAGCTCATGCCTGTGGCCCACTGGGGTGGCATTTTCCAGCACAGGAGGGACTGATAAGAGACTGAGTGAGCCGAGATACAGCCCACAAAAAGGACTCTCTGAATTTGCCATCTCTTCAGACCATGAGGTTCCATTGTTTAATATTATTAATTTTCTCATGTTTGTGAATACTTTTCTTGTTAAAAAAACCAGGTTTTTTCCACTTGAAGGAGATTTATGTCCTCCAAACCGGTTGGGGCAGGAGCAGCTTGAATTTGCTTTATAGTGGAGATCACTTCAAAAGTTTCCTCCCAAATTTGCCCTAAATCAGTACAACTTCATATAACAAATCACAGCCATGTGAACCCTGGGGTCCTGTTTTCCAGCCAACTGGAATAGTCTACCTATTCATCTGATATCAGACTTGCCAGTAGGCAGACTATATCTGTAATAGGATAACTTGTATGTATGCGCATGGCAACAACACTCTGCTTGCAAGATCTACACATTCTTAACTATGAAATGGACTTGCCTTTGGACATATGAGGACAACATGGTGACAGCACACCAAGCATACACAGTTGTTCAGAAATCTGAATATTTTACATTGGGTTTTAGAGGAAATAATTCTAGATTGCTCCTGGCAAGTTCTTGCTATGTCATATCAATTATGGAAAGATCTGTTTAGTCCAAATTAGCTAAGACTAATCACAAATACTTCAGCCTTTTTTATGAGGTTTTCCTGTATTTTAAATTCTATTTTAAATATTTACAAAATTGTGACTTGAGCAACCATTCAAGACTTCAAGCCTTTAATCACACAATCTTCAGCCTTAGCAGCACTAAGAGCTGTATCAATGTAACCGGTTGATTTCGAACCAGCAATGCACCATCATGTCAATTAAGACCAACAGTGTTCTGAACTGCATCAGAAGGAGCATTTCCAGAAGTTCAAGAGAAATTATCATCTCTCTCTCCCCTCAGTACTGATGAGGTCACATCTGGGCTGCTAGATCCACTTCTGATCTTCCCAATGTAAGAAAAATAGGGAATTTACTGCAGCAGGTCCAGGGAGGGGCTGCAAAAATGATTACAGGACTGAAGCATTTAGCTTGGAACATTGAGAAAGCTTAATCATATTCAAAATGACATTTAGAGTAACAGTAAGAATTCCCTTAAACGTGTCATGAAGTCATAAGGCAAGGCAAGTACTTGTTGTGTATTATTAATGGGGTTCTCCAGGTTAAACTAATCATATTCATGTACTGTATTATACCATCCAAAGTTCTCAAATTACCCACAAGTAGTTTAATATATTTGAATTGTATGTCTACAAGCACTGCCAAAATCCATTTGCATTCTTTTCATTGAATAGGAGGTTATAGAGGGCAGTATGATAGAAATATACTTTAAAATAAGGTCTTCCTTTAGAATGCCAAGTGGATGAATACCACAGACAACATATTGGCTCTGTGCTTTAAAAGATGCATTGAAGAATATGGTGCTGCAGTAGGGCAAAAGTACTTAGATCACTGATGAAAGACTTCCTGTCAAAAGGCTTGTACAAACCTTATGGGCACTGACCCACAGTGACAGCAGCTATCATCAGCTTTTGCTACATTTTGCAGGATGGAACAGAAGAGATTTCCTCTAAGAACAACTTTCTCACCACTTTGCAGCATATCAAGGGAATATATTAGTCATTGTCAGCACTCAGGCTTTGAGACTGTGTGTTTGGCACTATTTCGTTATGTATCTAATTAGGGGAAAAGTTCATGTTAAAAATTTCCTTTAGATGCAAAATATTTTAATAACTATACAGTTATACATATATATATATTCTAAAACTTTGTTTCCATTAGACCTACCAAGAAAAAAATGAAGAGAATATAGGAACTGAGACTTGTTCAGGTTGGAAAGGACCACTTGAGATCATCTGGCCCAGTTCCACAGATCAAGGCATGTATTATTGTGATAAGCACAGTAATCTTCTCATCTTTCTCCTTGGTTCTGCACAAATACAATTCTCTGACACAAATTTCTTCTCTTTTTTTACTGTGTCTGTATAGTCCACTAGTATTATCAGCTCATAATCCTCATGATTCTGTCTCAGGACATGGTATTTAATCCTCTGCTTACACCATGCGTTTTCATAAAAGGAAAATTTTGTCCTCCAGACATTAATAAAATGGTCTTATGCAAGGAACACAGAAGAGCAGCAGCATTTTTTTATTATCTGCAGTGTAGCTTCTCTTGAAGTGGGACTCATTCTGGAGGAAAATGCATCAAATCAGGTGACTTTGAGTGGAATTCTAAATCAAAAACTAAAACAAAACAAAAACTAAACCAAACTCCAAATGTCTACATTTTAGATAGATATCCAAGGTCTAAATTATTTTAACATATGCCAACACTTCCCTGGACAGAAACCACACAGTAGTAGTTGGGAATTGTTCCAAATAAGTATTTTGGACATGTCAGCAGTTGGTATAATGAAAAAGCACGTTTAGGCATGTAAACATGAGCAGAGCTGTTTCAGTTTGACACAGAGACAAGGACAATTTCTTACTCTGCTTTATTTGCTGGTCCACACACTCAGCTTGTTTAAAATTGTTCATTTAGTGCCTCTAATATGGAAATACAACAACTTCAGGGAAGACTTTCCTTGGCTTTCTTGTTCATTAAGTACATAAGTAATTGCTATTTTTATGTTTCTGATGATAAGAGAAAAAAAGATCTTAAAGCAGATATGTTTGAAAGTATTAAGGAAAAGGGGACAGATCTTGTCTTTATTAGAAACTGTTTATACTATATCAGCTCTCAAGTAATTTTCACAACATGAGAAAAAGCCCAAGGGACTCCAGTGCTCTTTCTAAATATTCACAAAGGATGATTATATACAATTTGCATGATATTTAACAAACCCAGAGGAGCAAGCATATGACTTTTAAATCTGCTATGCTGGGTGAAGTTCTGAAATCTGTAAGACTGGTTAGGATTTTATGGATGTTTGCAAATCCCTTACATTGAAAACTAAAGTACAACTGCATGACAGTAAGTGCTTAAAATCTCGTGTTCTAGAAAATAGGTGGTTTCAGAAGGGCTAGATTTTAATTTTTAGTTCTGAGTTCAATGAATAAAACCCTTTTGCTCCTAACCCTTGACCCTCTGACCAATCAGTAAAGGTTAAAGTTTGTTCTGATTGGGTCACATTATCACAAAAAGTCAAGAACTGTTTCCACACTGAAGTCTGAATAAGGCTTTCTAACACCTTTGCTAAGGATTCACATGGTAAAGCAGAACTAGTGCTTAGAGAGGGCAGCAGGGACCTTAAAAAGGTTCTGAAAGAGAGGAGATGCCACATGCTCTACTTGGAAGTAGCAGAGGGATTTTAAAATATTAATATGGATGTGGCATTAATATTTAAGTGCTAAAGATGCAATTGTAAGCAATTATGAATAAGAGCTGAATGAACTGTAAAGGCTTAGCATTGAAAAGAGCCTTGATAATACTAGTCATAACTAGAATCAATGAATAAAACAAAATATTAAATACTTTTTTCAGAATTTACTGAAATGTCAAATGTAAATATACTGGGGATTTGAAGGAGTTTTTTGTTGTTTGTTTCTTTCTTTCTTTTTAAGTGTGTGAATTCTTCTCAGAATAAATCCTACAACAGAAAGATATGCCTAATTAGCCAGCCACAAACAGCTTGGCAGAGCCAAGAATGCCACAGGATTCTGGTCAATGTGCTGATGATAAATGCCATTAGTGAAATTCTTACTAGCCTGACAGTTAAATCTTGCAGAATGAGAGAGTTTTTAAGCATTTGTATGCAATGCTTAGAAGGAAAAATTAAGCTGTTATTGGAAATTTTGGGTTGAGAGATTAAGTTTGAAACTCCTGCTCAGATGCTGGTGTTTCTAAAGTATGTGGAACTGATAGGTTTTTAACATACACGGGTTTGAACCTAATGATTGTATGAAGTTTGTTGACCCTCTTGTACTATAAATATTTTTTTTTCCCAGCAACCAATAATTACAAACTAATTGCAATTGCAATAAATAATAAAAGGGTGTATTTTAAATGCATTATGGAAATTAATATCTCAAAGTGGTTGCAGAAAATTTAAAAAAAAAGGAAAATGATGCATGACACTGTCTCATTCATATACATATATGTATGTATGTCTCATATCTATATATTATATATATAGATATAAATCTATAACAAATATATTCACAAGCATATTTAATTAAATAAAAACGACAAAAAGTCCTGTTAATAACTTTCTGAGGTCTATTGCTGAGAAGAGTTAATGTAGTATTTAGTAAAGTCTTTTGGGTTGGCCTTTTGGTTTGGGTTTTACAAAGCAGAATTACAATTCTCCTATCACATGTTTATTAATGAATAATGAAGTAGACTCGAGACCACTAAAGAACAAGTAGTAGACAGCAAGGAAAATGCTGTATCATAGACATACATGATAAACAAAGTTTTCAAGGACAACCAGGTGGTTCAAGGTAACATAGCCTGGTTTGAGTTTCAAGAAAAAAAAAAGATAAAAAGTGCTGAGAAATTTATTCATATGGAATTAGAGGATTAAATAATAGTTAATGTCAATTAATGAAAATAGTTCTAATAAAAGAAACTGGATTCTCTTCTTTCGAATTAGAAATATAGTTTATAATAATAACTACACTGATGGAAACAACTTCCTGTAAGGTATTTGTGACAAAGTCCTGTATGTTATTTGGAATAAAGATTAGCAGTACTTGAAAATAATAATGCAAACATGAAGTGGAATATAAAGCAGATGACATATCATGATAGAGGGAACACAATTTCTCATGTGAATTTCTACTGACATTGCATAAGCATGCTAACTTCCAACACTGTTCAATGAATCATAAGTAAACACAAAATCATTGCCAGTAAAATGTGCAGATGAAAGGACTGAATGAATGATAAATGATGAGGAGATATGAGTCTTGGAGCAGTGAGCCAGTTCCAACAAAAAGAAATTCTGGATAAGAGCTGTGCAAAAGAGGAGAATTGGCTGTCTGAACCGTAGAGTGGTGTACAAGATATAGGATTTTTCTTTTATTTTTCCCTGGATATGCCATCAGAGCCCTGAAACACTGTCTACACTACTCTTGTTACATTTGTGAGAAAATATTAAAGTTTTAGAAATGTTGAAAGGAATAAATTAAATACCAGAAAAGCTCACAAGGCTTGTAGGAAAGGCTGCAAAGAATTCAGAACACTCTATTTGTTTATCGTAGTGGAGGTAAGACTGGAAGTTAGAGTGACTCAATGTCCTCACAAGGGGTGTATACAAGTGTTGATGGAGTCCTGAACTGGAGAAAGGGGTATCTTAAATCAGTAGGTGGATAGTAAAGAAGGCTTTATTTAAACTAGAAATTGCATACCACACTCTATAAAGTGAGGGAAATATTTTAAAAGTACAGTCATGAGTTTCTCAGTGTCTTTATGCATATTTTCAGTCACAGGTGACAAAAGAAGTCAATCTGGAGAATAAAGCATGAAAGAGGCAAAATATTATATAAAATGAAATACCATCCTGCCTCAAATTTACCTCTTGCAAAAATGCACACTGATAGCTGCAGATTCTAATGAAACTGTATTTTTGCATGTAACTTAGGGGCATTTTTTTCTACATGTATTTGGTGGCTGCATAGCACATTTTAATCACTCCTCACATTCCTTCTCATTACTTCATTCTCTGCCTGATTCTGAGGTCAGATAGTCTAGAAGCAGCCTCTACAAATTAAATTCCTCTAATTTGTACAGAAATGTATGAACAAAAAATTGGTGGCATTTATCCCATATTGAAACATCAGCCAAGCTATGAAGAACAGGAGAAGTAATTGCCTTTTCTTAATAAGATGTCAAACCTTTTAAAACAGCAAACACACAGAGGAAGTCTATTCATTTTTCCATACAGTGTATATTAGCACAGATAGTTTCCATAAGTACTAACAAAATAAGCATGTAAGCCTTCTACATGCTGTATTTATGGGATTATAAAGACCTCTGATGGTTTTGCCTTCAATGACAGATTTTTCTTTTAGGATTTTTGTTGTCGGTGAACATGGGGGATTTTGGATGTAGCTGTTAAGCACAGCAAGGCCCTTTACCTCATTTTAAATGGTTTGGGGAATTAGCACACACCTCATACTGGTGGCTAATGTAGTTGAAATATCAACACAACTTTTGCATTTAAAAGAAGGAATATATTACCCATTCTATCCTACTTTTAAAATAATACAGTATATTTTGCTAATTTTATTTTCATTTTGTTCTATCTAGAAATCAATGAGATCTGTCAGTGGTGGCCTGTTACCCTTTTGCCAGAACAAACTCACTTCTCCACTGAGGTTTTATGATTTTCATTTGTTAAACTGGTGCAGTGTTAGCTAACAAACAACACAACTCCACTGCCACTAATCAGTGAGGCAATTTAGGTAACTGCTCTGAATAGGACTAGCAGTGCTTTTCTGTCAATTGGTAACTACCTTTTTGCCTTATTTTGACATATGCTGATAGAATCAGTTTCCTTTCTGGTTGTTCTCAGACAAGAATATCCACTTTAAAAAAAGGACATGGTGTGATCTCTCAGCTCTTTATTAGAAAATACTTTGGCTAGTTTGTCTTTTCTTTTTATTTTCTTTTTTATTTTATTTTCTTTTTTTTTTCCATCCTGTAGTGAGATAATGCCTTTAGACTGGGAAAGTTAAGCTTATAGGCTCTTCTACAGTCTCTGAAGAAAAATGGGTACATTGTGATTAATTCATAGTATGTCTCCAACTTCAGTGCAAATAATCATCTTGGGAAAATCCTGTTGGGAAGGCTGAATGAACTCAACATCTCTCAGTGCAAACTATCTCTGTGAAGTTCTTTCCCTTCTCCCTGGATGGGAGACAGTTATCCCAGCTAAGAATTTAGTCATCTCATCCTCTTTATAAAAGAAGTATAGCCTAGCTAAGCTTTCAACTCCTCTGTTGGATGTTAAAAATACATGGGATCAATTTGGTCTCAGGCACACTAAAACAGAAAATGACAGATGCTGGAGGGTTACTTTTTTCTGTATGTTTCAACACTATGAATTTTAAAGCCATTTGCTCATTAATAATGAATTAAATATACTATATCTATGCAAATATCTAAATATTTGGATATGGAATGGATTGAAGTTCAATAAACCTGCATTTTTTGTTAGAGGAACAACATACATATTTTAGGCTAAATGTCACCAACCGTTCTGTTTATATCCCATTTTGTATTTGAATGTCATGTTAAAAAAAAAGACAGGGCTGTCCTGGACAGGGCTCAGGTGACAGGCTCTTTTGACTTAACGGGTCAACATTATTACCATAAGAACACATGTTTGTATATGTGTCAGCTTTCATGGTTTAAGGAAATGTAAATACCTACTAAAATAAAATGTGTACAGGCAGACAGGGATGACAATGATGAGGCCAAGAAAATTGAAATTGGTATGTTTGAATGAAAATATACAGTACTTCTTTCCAAGGGGTCTTGTAAAGTTAATGAACATACCCTGCTGGTTTTTTGTTTTTCCTGTTTGTTTTTTTTTCATTATCTTTCATTTAATGATATAATTCATGCCTAGAAAAGCAAAGAAAGAATATTGTCTCAATATCACAAACATTATTTTCCTAAATACATATAGACACTTAGAACCTACTTTCTCTGTTTTGTTGTTAGAAGGATGCTCTGTGCTAGGGGAGAGCACAAGCACTTCACTGTGCCCATCTCAGATACTACAAACAAGATGAGTACTGCACTCTGCTCTATTTCCACTTAAGCTGATCCTTGTCTTGAGACTTATTGAAATATATTCTTGATTTACACAATTTAGTTTTAAGTGTTATTAAAAGAGATACAGTTCCAGCATGTTGGTTGTTAATTAACATTTTATAGCAATAATTTTATATTTCAGAAGAAAGGAATTATATTAAATATTGACTAAAGCAGTCATTAATAATGAATGGGTTTTTTTCTGCTGAAGAAAATACTTAATAATAAAGAATGCAATATGACACATTATGTTCTATAGAAGCTGTGCCTATTAAGAGTCAATTTACAGCTTCTCCTGAGCAATTGTCGTGCCCAAAAAGTGTCTGTGTAAAAAAAAGGATGAGAGGGAGGATTAAGAAGATGACAATTTTATTTTTCACCATCCCACCTGTATATTTGTCTCTAAGATATGAAAAGTGAGTATTTGAGGAAATAAAATGTTCTTTTTTACTCTACAGAAGACTGGCATTCCACTCACTCTTGTCCTGGTTCTGAGTGTTTCTACTTCCTGCTGCTTCAACATTGTTTTATTTCTCTTTTCCATTTTAGATTCTTTGCCTTTTGTTTCTGCTGCTAATGGTAGAAGACTATGTATAAAAGACTATGTATAAAGAAAGAAAACAGGGTGGTAGAGATGATATTTCCTTTGATTTTGACTTGTTTTAAAACATGGATTTGTTTTGTGATGTTGGCATCAAACTTTAATTCTGACACTGGTTCTAGGTCAACATGGACATATGGAAGGAAATGTGTCACCAAGAGAAAAGCAAAGGCAATGGAAATTTTTTCCCGAAGCTGGTCCAGTATAACCTGGTAGGAATAGGAAGATGTTCTTAATCAGCAGTCATACTCTATTGCAGTGAATACCAGCTTCTAACAGTGTTTTGATCATAGAAAACCTTGTTATTTCCTCCCAGCAGAATATTCTTCACCATTGCTGTATTTCCTAATCAAAACAGCTTAGTGATCAAAGGGCACCACTTTCATTTCCGACACAGAAATTTTTACCATTAGTGTATGAAAGAGCAGTTATTGTTGAACAGTTTTTCCTTCTGAAACAGAAGGGAAAAAATTGTTTTTCCTTCTACTTTGATCAGAAAGGAAGGGGCTATTTTTTGTCAAATACATTTTCCAGGGGCAGTACCAGCATGTCTGTCACTTTTTGCAGGAGATAGGCTGAAATCATGCAGTTTGCATGACCATAAATTGCTATGTTCCAAGTACCGTATTTCCCGTTAAACTCACCTTGCTTGACACATTCAGTGCCAGATGGAAACACTACTAAATATTTTTATCTAACATGTTGCTTGTTTATTACAAATGCTGAGATTTCAGCTCTTCCATCCTAATTTTCTATTTTGATTTCCTTGATAGTGAATACTAGATTTCAGCCTTTGTAAAGTTGACATCCACTCTGACTGCTTAATAAAAGCTTGTAAAGCTCTCACAAAAATGCAACAAAGTTAAAACTTGAAATTAATCACTCAAGGTGGATGAACTGGATGATTTGCAGTAAGGTTTGATTAAAGATAAGAATACTTTAATGCAAAAGATAGAGTGGATTGCATGTCAGGAAATTTATATGTAAACTAGAACATAAAACTAGAATTTATTCTCAAGCGAAATGTTTCAGGAATCATTGCATGACTAAGTTAAAGTAAATTATGCAAACCACAGACTGTAGGGAACAATTTTGCAAATGAATTTTTATCTCTAATTTCCCAGGCTAAGAATATCCATGATACCAGCAAATCCTGTGTGGGGAAAGTGACAATTCCACTGTATTCTTTTAATGGATCATTATTTTTATCATTCTCTGGAGGATACTTAACAAACAAGGAATGCTATCTTGAAACCATCAAAATATATTTTTTCTGCATAGGATATTTGTCCACAACAGACCTAAAAAAAGAGTCAGAAACAATGAGAGGTAGAACTGCCAATTTTTTCAACCCTGATCAGTCCAGACCACTGGACAGAGACAAATTTGCCATTAAATGTCATAGAAATAAGAATTATCCTGTTGTTTGTTTATTTTCAGACAACACGAAAGATTTAAGATGAGCTGTTCTTGCAGGTTATGCTACTGTAAAATTATGAGATGTTGCTGTTGCCTGGAGAAGGGTGCTCTAAAAGGTAATTGTGTCCCATTACCACAAAACATTTGGAAATTTCAAGGCCTTAGGGAGAAAGGGACACTTTGAAATATTTATATTTTTTTACAGCACAGATTATTCCAAGGAATTTAGTTACCTGCTGGCCTGTGCTTATCCCAACCATCCCCATAAACTGAAAATGACATAAACTCTCACAAACTACATTCCCTGGAAGAATAAAAGACTGGAAAACCCAAGCAACACTTCACATGCACAAAATCTATGGATATAAATTAACAGGTTTTTCTAGGCTAAGTAAATGAGATTTTCTCTTTATTACCTTTGATCTTCTGATCATCTGTTATATTTCATGTCATTTCTTTAATTCAGTGTTAACAGTATCAAAAATCTTTCAGGGTATAGACATAAGTGAGTCCTAGATATATTCCCTTCTAGGTCATACTTGACTCAGATTCATTCGACAGTCACTCACTCACCACAGATAAGAAAAGTAGTTAAGCTGATATTGAAGACATATACACTTTGAAGCATCTAATCAAAAGCTATTTTGGTTCTCTGAAGTTAATTTTAAGCTAGTCTGATACTAAGCTTGAGATCAAGTGTAGAAAGAAGGAACTTGTGTCTACTCTTAATGCAGCTGAACAATCAATTATCAAGATGCAAGTAAAAGCAGAACTACTCACATTCTTAAAAGTCAAGCTTAATATATTCAAATGTGACTTTTCTGCTTCAACCACTTGGAGATGTAGCTCTCAATAATGTTTAGCATTATCAAAAAATAAATGTCTTATTTTCGTAAGTCTCTCTTTATGTTTTTACAGAGGAAACAGGGGAAATTCTCTGTAGGAGGTAGGAATGGATGAATAGAAAATATAGTTCCATGGCCTGCTAGACATACTCATATTTCAAGTAAATAGCAAGGGAGATATATAGGAAGATCATTGTTTTTGTCATCAAATTAATTTCAGTGGTACGATAGCACCTAAACCAAAGCAAGATCATTGTGAACTAAATGAAATCAACAGAAACCTTCTGGACATTATAAAGTTGTGGTTGTAGACTAAAGGAATGATATGGTATAGGATATGAGGAATAGGAACAGGTTGCTCAGACATATTGTGGAGCCCTCATCTCTGGAACTGTTCAATGCCAGGTTGGAAGGGGCTCTGAGCAACCTGGTCTAGTGGAAAGTGTCCCAGCACATGGCAAAGGATTTGGAACTAGGTGATCTTCCAGCTGAAGCCATTTTATGATATCTATGAGTCTATCAAAAGATAGGAAGAGAGGGGCTAATGGATGTATTGAATATTGTGGGACCTGAGCATGCCACAGATGGTTTGGGACAAGGGGTGTAGTTTGTACTGATTTTGTTTGTGATGGGGGTAATTTTCTTCATAATTGCTCATACAGTGCTATTTTGAGTAAAATAGTGTTAATAGCACACAAATGTTTTAATGGTCAGTGAGCAGTGCCTGCACTCTTATCAAGATGTTCTCTGTTTCTCATTGCACCCCTGCTCCCAACAGTGAACAGGCTGGCTGTACCCAGGATGTTGGAAGGGGACAGGAGAGCTGACCCCAGATGACCAAAAAGGACTCCCCATACCACATGGCATCCTGCTCAGCATGTAGAGCTGGGGGGAGAAGAAAGAAGAGGGATGTTTGGAGTGTTGACATTTGTCTTCCCAAATCACCACTACCCATGCTGCAGTTCTGTTTTCCTGGAGATGGCTGAACAGCTGCCTGACAGTGGGAAGTAATGAGTGAAGTCCTTATCTTGCTTTGCATGCATATAGCTTCTGCTTTACCTATCGAATTGTCTTTATCTTAATCCACGACTTTTCTCACTATTACACTTCTAATTCTCTTCCCCATCCCTACGGGCAAGTTAAAAAATGCCTGTGGGATGTTCAGCTTCCCACTGGAATTAATCCACAACACTGTATGAGAAATTCTTAAGGGAAGTCTTTTTTCCCCTTGGTTTTTCTCCTCTTTCCTGTTCAATATCACATCATTGACTCAAAGATCAGCTTTTACCATGAAGTACACAGAATTCAGCTCAGCCAAAACTTCTCTGTATAGCACAACTGACCTTAGTTGTCCTAATTGTATGCTTGAATGGTGAGGTAGATATATAAAACATTCATGTGTTTTCTGTCTTTCAGCTTATGAACTGTTTATGACAAGTGATTTGTTGTAGTTGCAGCCGCATCTATTACATGATAAATGCTGCAACCTGAATAGTTAATACAGAATTGAAATTACTAGCTTATTTTGTTCTCTGACCATCTTCCAAAGAAGTCCTGTAGTGCTTTCTCAGCAGTAAAAAATGAAACCTTGTGAATTGCAAACAGCAGGCAGAAAAAAATTTAAGAATTGCCTTGAGTTACACAGTAAACTTTTAATTCTGCAATCAACTTTTTACAATTTAAGCAAAGGCAATCAAGCCCTCTGGAATAACCCCAGTGCTACAGTGACCCAGAGTGCTTATGGGATGGAATCCCAAGTGAACCCTTTTCATGTTTTTTGGCACTAAGCAGAATTTACTGTTTTATTTTATAGGAAATTTTGCTTTCACAACATGGGTGCAAAATACAATTCTTTTCATTTACTGGAACTTAGTCTTTTCTATGCATATCAAATGTTAAAAGCAGAGATAAAGCAGAGATACAAACTCCTGTCTTTCTAAATATAACATATGAATTACAACCAGTTAATACCAACAGTGCACAACAACCCAGACTGAGACCTCAGCTCCCTCCATACACATAACAGCTTGTAGATCTTTATAATATTGAGATTACCCTGTGCATGTGTGCGTATTAATGACTAATGAAATTTGAGTGGTGAAAGTCACAGGTAGAAACTGTGATTCAGTATTGATCAAAATAGAGTTATGAGTTTCCAACAGTATCATATTCCATGAGAGATTAGTCCTAGTTTAATGGACCTCAAAGAGCAATATTGAGTATATTAATAAAGCACATGAATAAGCTTTGATGTGCAAATTTTGCTGTTTAAAGTGCAGTTATCTGAACCTTAACCATAATGTATTTCAAAATATACAAATCATGCATAATTGAACTTTTTTAAATTCAACTTTATTGGGTAAATGCTAATCAACATTATAAAGAACAGACAATTACACACGTTTTTAAAAAACTGTCAGGTTCACATCATAATGTTACTTATTTTCATTTTTTATAAAATATGAGAAGCTTAAAGGTAGAATTGTCTACAATACCCTCCTAGTGGGCATTTCTACTGCAGAGTCTAGTTCTGTACTGCTTTTTTGGATCACTACTCTTTCCTTTCCAGCTGCTGTCACTGTCAGAGCACAGGTGCCTTAACTCACTGTAAAATTAACAGGAGACCTATCACGTCCCAAGGAATGACCATATTCCAAAGTGACAGTGCAGTCATTCAGAGGTTTTTTCCCTCCATAAAATCCACTCTTTGCTTTTTGCTAACTTTCTAAATCTAAGCATAATCCTTACTAGATTCTTCTTGAGGTTCCTCCAGACTCGTCTTTTTCCCCCTACTTCTTTCTCACTCTACAAATTCACAGTATTATTGCTCAGCTGGGACTGTGTTGTAACCTGTGCTTCAGAGCCTATTCAGCCAAGAGACTGATTGAATACTGAGGTTCATGAAGAGAATGGAGCAATGGGTCTGCTCTTTTTTTCCTCTGAGTGAACAGCTTTTGCTTTGTCATTAATTTAGTTTTATTCCTTCTATATTTGAACTTTTTTCTATTATAAAGTTTTTAATAAAAAAAGTCCTAAAAATTCACAAGCAAGATGCTTACTGCACAATCCTGTGAAAATGTCTGAGGAAGCTGAATAGGACCCAAATCAATTTTATGTCTCATAGTAAATGACATCTGGTGTAAATGACTGAAATATTGTCATATGTAATGCCCTGCTTTGAATCAGTGACCTGCTTGAGAAAAAGAATTATCTCAAAATCACCATTTCATTATTTTAAGTTAAAAACAATGTCTTAGATTCACAATTGGTACAACAGAAAGCCAGCAAAGGACAAGCAGCATAGTCCTTGAGTATGCAAGATAAGCAACTCTTTTATAAGGTTTGAAAAATTCAGAACAAAGAGCATCTCCACCTTTGTAATGTCCTAATAGCACATTGCTTTGCAAGAAGAGTAACAAAAATAGTGAAAAATATACTGAAATAATGTAAGTAGGATAAGTAAAATAGTAAGATAGGAGTCTGTCTCTTGCTGGTTTTTCTTACTTTTTATAGTCACTGACTTTCTGTGCATCTTCTAACTTTTTTCATGTAATGCTGGACATAGAAGGTCCAGGCATTGTCTATAATTCTCCTAGGTTCTATAATGTGAATATTGAAAACAGTCTACAACACTTTATGTTATTTGTTCTGATTTTACTGTGAGAATAGTCTGTGTATATACCATGAAACAGTGTTACATAGCCTTGTTTTGCTAAAAAACCTGGCAAAATGACAGAAATTTTTTTCTGTGGTGAAAGAACACTGAGCATTTATTGAAGAAAGAACCTGACAGCTTGCTATCACAAATCACAATGAAACACAGTTGCTTACCCAGTGTAGAACCAAATTCACAGCTTTTTGGTTATGTTAATATAAAAAATCACATTAAATAGTTCTCTGATTATTAGGAAAAATCTGTGTTACAGCCCTGTATTTTAGTAAATATAAATGATTAATGGAATTAAATCCAAACAAAATTGCATCATATTAATATCTTTTGCATTCCTTATTTCAACTTTAATATACTTTCAAAATAAACACTGATAATGATATTTTTCTTTGAAAAGCCTATTCAAGCTCTTTTTGGTTTTTTTTACAAAAATGTGGGCTGAGACAAGAATTAATATGAAATTTTCAGAAGTATGAGTCATAAGTGCAGAATAGTTGCTTATTTGGCTGAGAGTTTTCACAGCTGGATTCTCTGGTCAAATCAGAAGAAGCTTTCTTCTTACTATGATGTAAAAACTGGAAGAAATGGTTTGCACTCTGAAGTTCTAATGATAGGCACTCAAATATGAAAGTGTTGACCTTTACTCTGGGCATGGAATTAGAAGACTCAAATTGCTGTGACTTTCTCTCAGTGTTATCATAATTGAACATGTTGAAAAATGGTTCTCCTATGTTTAAAAATCATATAAGAGGATTTCTTCCACTAAATAAAACTGATTCATTGTGATAAAATTAAAGAAGTAAAAAAGCCAAGAGTAAGTTTTAACAGCCTTAAATAAGAGAGGGAACATCAATAAAATGGAAAAGGTTCAAGTCTTAAGTGAGAACAACCCTAAAAAATCTCTCTCCAACATTAGAGCAGAAAGCATAAGCCTATAGCCCTTTTCTTTGTTCCTAGCATTTCCAAAGGGTGTTTCATTGTTCCAGTTGAAAACATCATGACATGACATGATTAAAACCCATTATAATGCAGGCACTGCAGCAAATACCATCAATAAAAAAGTTAATTTTTTTTTTTAATTAATATTCTCACAGGCTAACCAGCAGAAGTTCAGTGAGATCTCTAAATAATTAAATCCATTTAAAAGTTCCTTTTCATAGTTAATGTCTTGGTTTCTACCTCGTATGGTATTATACAGTTCAAGGTGGTTTACAGTGAATGAAGTAAAAGGAACACAAAGTTCACCATCCTAAGTTATTCTGACTGTAAGCCAGGTACAAAGTATATTCACTGGCAGAGCATTAGGATGCAAGTATGCAGTTAATCTTGCATTAGTGTCATGCAAGATGATTTACCAGCACAAATAATTTCTCTGCTGCCATGGAGAGTACAGCATGGCTGTAATCAAATGTAAAAGTCTGACTCAAATGTAAAAGTCTGTCATAAATATCTGCATTAAGTCACGTGAGTTGCTGTTCATTTCTGTCTGCCAGATGAGGATGCTCAATTCCTGGTAGGATGCAGCGTACCAACCTCACAGACTACTTATAAAGGCAGTGGAGACATATTAAAAAACCCAACAAACTCTTCTTTGGGGAATTGTCTACTATTTCATTTGTTTTTCTCTCCTCATTCATTCTATTTCCATTTTCCATTTTCTTTTTTCTCTTGCTTTTTCCACATCAAAATAATCTGTATTTGCTTTCAGCTCTGTGTGTGGGACTCAATGCAGTGTCTTACTATAAAAAAAAAAAAAAAGAAGGTAATGCCAACAAAATACCAATAAAAGGCAATTCAGATGGACAAAAGATATTGACAACAGTCTATTGCAAGTTTAATAGCATGACTAACAAACAGAACATTTTTAAGATATTGTCATACTTTAATATATTGTATTCAAATTTCCACTATTAAGAGAAGGTAATATCTGTGAAGTTAATAGAATTATTTCGATTAATGGAGCTCTGAAGCTTCTCCAGTATATCACAATATTAAAATGAAAAAAAATTTGTCCAAAGAACACAAGTAATGCTGTGCTTTACCTTTAATAATGGCTGTGCTGTCTGTTCCAGAAGTCAAGTGATAGGGTCACAGACTGATGCAAGCAGAATGGACTATCAGAACCCTTATGCATTACAAAAAGTAATAATATAAAAGTAATGACATAAAATACAGCTTACTTTATTTGCCGTTTGGAAATGCAAGCACAGATAAATGAAAACTTTTTTTAACTTTTTTTAACCTCTTACTCACTTGGCTTATCTTAATCTTGAAAGGAGTTTGCTGTGAACAATCTGCACTCAGACATTTCAACCCTGACTGATTGTAATTATCCTTAAATATCTTGATAGTAGGACTGACTTCCATCTCTAAGCAGAAGTAAAATAAGGATGAGGTTTGGATCAGGGAATGCAAAATTAATATAGAGTATTCAGTATTTTGATGTCACTATCTGTTCAGCAGATGGTAGGCATAAGATTTCATGAAACAGAATATAGAAAAAGACGAAATCTTACCTTCCGCCATTTTCAAAAAGTCTTTCTAAAGAAAGCTATACAAGCAAAAATTTAATTATATTTTCTGTTTAAATAAGGCAAATACAGAAAGAAACAGAAGACAGAAAGAATTTATGGTCTCAATGTTTAAGAGCATAGAAACCTTAAGAATTAAATTAAAACATAGAAAGCCAAAGAATTTAAAGTTTTATGATCTTACTGATATGGATGTCATACAACGTGGCAAAAGTTTCCTAGGGGTTTATGTTTCTATTAGAGGGAAATCAGAAATGCTAGACAAATAGCACTCATACAGAAGAAATACCACATTTAAAATAATTTTTTAGATGTTCACTAAAATACCAAAATATCAGAGATTCTCCTGAAACCTGGGTTTTGCAATTTGTTTTAAACTTTAAACATCTTTCCAATTACAGGCATATTATTGTATTTGGTAATGGATGAAATTCATTAATTATGCCTGACTCCAGACACAAATATATATTTCCAGGTTTGTTAAGTCCAGTGGTAAGGATGCACTTCCCAGTGCTTTGCTGTGCCAGTTTTCTCTGGAGTAGAATTAGTTTTCTTGCAGGCTGGTATGGGGCTGTGTTTTGAATTTGTGCTGAACACAGAACTAATAACACAGAGATATTTTTGTCATTGCTGAGCAGGGCTCACTTAGAGCCAAGGCCTTTTCTACTTTTCTTACTGCCACACTGGCGAGGAATTTGCGGATGCATGGGAGCTTGGGAGGAGATACAGCCAGGACAGGTGACCCAAACTGACCAAAGGGAGAGTCCAAACCATGTGACATCATGCTCAATGTATAAAGTAGGGGGAAGAAGGGGGAAGGGGGGATGTTTGGAGTGATGGAGTTTGTCTTCCCAAGTCACCACTAATGCAATGGGGCCCTACTCTCCTGGAGATGGCTGAACACCTGCCTACCCTTGCAAAGCAGGAAATTAATTATTTGTTTTGCTTTTCCTGTGTGCCTGGCTTTTCCTTTCCCTATTAAACTCTGTATCTAAACCTGTGAGTTTTCCAGCTTTCACCCTTCTGATTCTCTCCCTGACCCTGGTGGGGGAGTAACCAAGTGGCTGGGTGGGTCTTGGTTGCCAGCTGGGGTGGAACCACAACATTCGAAGTTCTAAAGAGATTCAGCGTGTAAAACAGACATAATAATTGATCTTGGGAACCCAGAACAAGAGAGAAGTTCACAGAAAATACTTATTTGGGAGAATTATTTTATTTCTAGATACTGTGTTATAAAATAACACAGTAATAAAATTACTTTTTAACAGAAAAAAACATATTACTCATGAACAAAACATAATAATGATAGCAGATGCCTTCTTCTACTCTTCATTACAAATGGAGCCTTGAAAGTTTCTTTTAAAAAGAGCATGCTTAAAAAAGGAAACATAGCTTCTGTAAATTGTGTTTTCCCCAATCCTAACTACTTTCTCCTCAAATATATTTGTAAAACACTCAGCTTTTAGTTTGGGAGAATTTAATCAAGATGTTTTGGGTCAGTACATCTAAATTATTTAGAATTTAAATTATGGGACAGCCAAAACCTTCCTTGCACCTATGAACAAGCTAATGACTTTTAAATAGACACTATTGAGATGAAAGACTGCAGAAGAGTAGAAAAGGTAGCAATCTGATCAGCAGCTTCCTTTCTGCAAAAAATAAACCACAAAGATATCACTCTCAGAAGGGTCTGAAGGTAAAAATTAATTTCAGTTTAATGCTGAGCTGTCTCCAGTTTAACCATTTGGACAATTCTGAATCAATATTTCAGAGTTTTTCTATCAGATCAGGAAGTAGGAAAAAGGTGGTTAGAAGGGAGTAAGAAATTTAAAGGCTAAGGAAATTTACACATTTTTACTTTGTTGTTTTATGAGCTTCATATTATTTCAGAGCTAAAATCAGAATCACTTAGAAACTGAAATATACATCCTTATTTTTTTCAAATTTCTTAGAGACATTGTCTGAGTAAGTCAGCTTTTGCCATACTGCTTTGTAAATATTGAGTTTCTCCCTTTGACTTGTTGTTTTTGCTTCTCAATACTCTCCCAATTATTCCAGTGACTTTAATATCATGACTTTAATAACATGTCAGGTCAGGTCTGTGTTCATACTGGAAATATTGATCCCAGTAAAGCTGTATATGAACTGAAGTAAATTGAGAAAACAGCCATGCTGAATTTCTAGTATTTTTATGCAGAACATTCCCTTTTCTACTGTGTAGGTAATTAATTTCCATATTCCCTTGGTTCTGTGTACATTCTTGCATTATATTTGTTGTACAACAAATCTACAAAAGTTTTATTAAAATACATTATAAATCTCTTTTATTCCTTCTGACCAGATTCTCAATTGTTCTGTTTCTCCATTTTGTAACTGCTTGCATTAGCCTTATAAAAAATCCAATTCACATTAAAAAAAGGAAAAAGAAAAGAAGAAAAAAAAGATCATAAGAACTTAATGCCAATTTTCATATTGTTAAATTCTCTGAATTCAACAGATTTTACTGTAATATACTATCCCAGATATGCTGGTAAACAGTGATATTGCATCAAGTTTTTATTTTTGTTTTTTGAGGGGTTTTTTTGTTAGAGTTTATTTAGGCAAGATTTTCTCACAGTTTTTGAGATATTAAATTTTGACCTTCTCTTTAATTTTTATGTGAAAGATCCTAAATCATAATTCCAGAAGGTATAAATATTTATTACATTCAGCTCTTCAAGAGACTATATGCTTTTGAAAATAAATCAATGGAATTAATTTAAATGTTTGCAGCCTTTTATGTATAGAAAATGAAAGACTGATTCTGCACAACAGGCTATGCCTGATACAGGACATATTTTAAAACTACAAAAAAACTGGCTCAAGTATGTCTGTGTTTATACGCATGTATGTGTATAAATGTGCAGACATACACACATATATGTGTAGCTGTGGTCATGATATACAATACTGAACAAAGCCACAAAATCTCTCACTTTTTTTGTTCATCAAGGTGCTACAGATTAGCCAAGTTCCTGTATTAGATGGAGAATTTAGCCACCATTAAAGCTTTGGGATTTCAGGGTGTGTTTGTGAGTTCTGATTTCTTTGGGATCTATTTTGTGCTGCAGATGCCTTAGTAACTGATGAAAGTGACATCCTTCCTAAAATTTCAGATGCACTCACTTAAACCCTCTCAGAGTTACACCTATTGTAAGATTGCTTACCTCTGACCAACTCGACCCTTTCAGAAATAAATAATCAGGAAAGAAAAGAACAGAGGTTTAGTAAAGGAATATATTGACTGCAATGAGCTAAAGAATAGAGCTAAGCAGTTTGTTTGGAAAAACTGATATCTTTTATAAGAGAAATTTATCAATTGAAAGGTGCTTCCTCCATTGCTAAACCTCTTCCCCTGTTTATATTTGCAGACTATGGAGAATACAACAAATCAGCAGGGTCGAGAGGAATCCTGCACTGCATGGAAATTTTGTGAAAATAAGTTTAGAATAAAGTTCAGAAACTTCCAAGTCCTGACATGTACCTGTTATCTTACTTCCAGCTGCTCCATGTAAAGCAAATAGAGGTAATTTAGAGTGACAGTTACACACAACAATCTTTAGACCAAGAGATGTTTTTTGAATCCTTTTTCCACACAACACACTGCTAAAAGCACTTACTCTCATGTGGAAAGTGTTGTCAAATGCTCCTGTCAAAACCTCTTCCATTGCCCCTTCCCCCAGCTAAGACACATTTTTTCTCTTCTTCTGTCTTATTCCAAGAAGTACATCAGATCTGCTGCTTTTTCCAATTTATTGTCAATATTTTTCATTTCTCGTGTGAAAAGCTGCTGAAAGCTTTTCACCTTCAGTTTTCATTGTTCATATTTTGATATTGGTGGTCTTTTTTATACAATGAAGATAATGAGAAAAAAAAGAAGTGAATCAAGACCATAATTCAGAAAATGCTTTCATGTGTCCTGGAGTTCTTGCTATTAGATTAACTTTACTAGACGTTATTTTGGAGATGTGCCAAGGAAAGTGTACCTGTTATCAATGAGGGTAAATTTTACAAGAAAAATCATTAAGCAACAAAATGGAAAAAATTTGGAAAAATTTGCAACCAATAAGTATTCTTTTTTTAAATTGGGAAACAATGTATTAAATAATTTATATTTATATATTCTGTTAAACTGATATTATTATACTAATCGTAGATGAGTCAGTTGTTCAAGCATAGCTGGTATGTTTCATGCTATCCAAGCAATATCTCTAAACAATTTGTTTTGACAGTTCAGAGTTACAAATGTTTTTCAAATCAGTACATTTTTGCTTTCCATATTGAGATTGGAAAAGCATGGTTTTAAGGTGTTTCTTTTAATGCATTTTTGTCCAGGTCTAGAACATTCCAGTAACCTTAAATTATTAGATATACACTTTGAATCAAATCTGGCTGGTCCTCATGGATATCAGGCCCCTTTTCTACCTTTCTAAGGATGTTTGCATTACCAGTGTTACATATGCTAGACTGTTCTACACAGGCCAGTTGGCTAGATTTACCTTCACAAAAAAAAATTTTAAAAAAAGCATAAGCATTTTAAAAAGCATATTAATTATTTTTTTCTGATGTCTCTGAAAACCTTATATTATCTAATTTTTTTTTAATATTAAAATAACAAGGTATGAGATGCTGAAATGTTAAGGGTTAATGACTCAAAAAATTGGCCATTTGCAAAAGCAGAATGTGCTTTGCTGAGTCCAGGTTTGCACCCCACAACTGAAGTGAAGGGGTTTTGGGTTTTGTCGTATAAGCTACTTTATAAATATTATAAATATGTTTACACTATATATAAACACTCTCTCATTCTCCTTCCTTCCTTCCTTCCTTCCTTCCTTCCTTCCTTCCTTCCTTCCTTCCTTCCTTCCTTCCTTCCTTCCTTCCTTCCTTCCTTCCTTCCTTCCATACATGCCTGCCTTCCTGCCTTTCTCTTTATAAAACAGAAAAACAGACTGATGTGGATAAGTCCTCTGACCCAGGTATCATGCCATAATCTCAAAATAACCATGTTTATCTAATTACAGCTCTTGGTGGCTGGTTTGGAAAGTGATCTCCAAT
>VZSJ01002769.1:121230-148420 GCA_013398405.1 Pheucticus melanocephalus
GGCTGGGACCTAGGAAAAAATCTTTAGGAGTCAGAGGCCAGCCACAGAGGTGAGAAGGAATTGGTGAAGCAGCAACCAATAGTGAAGGATCACTGGAAAGATATAAGTGAGAAGTGAGACATCAAGCCAGAGGGAATGTCAAGAAAGAGATGTCAATGGCAGGTAGATGACAGCTGTGAAAAAACCAGGCAACTTCTTCTTCCAGGAATCAGCACAAGTCCAGTGAAATGTGTTGATTTGTCTTTGCCAGTCTTTAGGTAAAGTGAAAGTCTCTGCAATAAAGCTTTGTAACTGTTATTACTTCAAAATTCAGGAAATACAGGCAACATTCAAGTCCAGAATGCTGAAGACATGCTTCTTCAACTGGATTAGATTCCCTATGCTGATGCCACTTCCAAAAATTACCAAAAGACAGAAAAAGAGTGTTTAGCTGACAAAATGCCTTTTTAAATGTCACTTGCATACATGTTTGGTAAATTCAAAGCAGAATGCCTAATAAGTACATTACATACAAGGCATTTCATAGTATATCTTGTACTCTTACAGCTATTGCTATTAATTCACTTTTTTGGCAGAAGAAATATTCCGTCATACAGTTTCATGGTCTTGCTGTCTTCTCCACTGTTCTCCACTGTGGCTGGCCTCTGACTCCTAAAGATTTTTTCCTAGGTCCCAGCCAGACCTAAGTCTGTTCTTAATATATTTCACTAAAGGCTCAAACCAACCTCCAGGCTGCTCCAGATTTCCTCCTAATGCTCACAGGCTTCCTGCAATATCTGCCTCCTCCATGGAGCTCTCCTGCTCTTTATTGTCAAGTGTACTGTCTCTGCCCCACTGAATTTTTTAACTCTAGCTAAAAACAATAAGATATAAAGGAAGATAAAAGCAGCGTCCTAACCTAGCTGAGCAGCATCCTAACACAGCTGTCATGCAAGCACAAAAGGAGCAGAAACATGCCTGAGGCTAGCAGGGCAATGTAAGCATATTACATTTCTTTGAACTGCAATGTTTTACTTCCCATGGGTCACTCAGTAGATTCCAGAGTCTGGTTCCAAAGAGAACAGACCAGGTCAGTCAATTTAAAGAATAGGAAAACTGGCATTTTCTGAAACGCAAAAAGACTTATTTTACAACTATGAGATTATATTTTTCTTCATGTTGCTTTTGAATTGGATATTTCTGTGGAATTCATTCACATAAATACTTCAATAATGGCAGCAAAATATATCCAGCTGTATCTATTTTCTTGTGTTAGTAGATACGTTGCTTCTTGAAAGAATGTCCTTTTCTTTTGGAAAGTATAATTTAGACTCTGAAGCTATATTGTGCTCTGAGTATCTGAATATTGTTATATCTGAAATTTTACAATGAAGTGTAAAATTTTCTTGGTGTATTGTGAAAGAGCTGAATACAGACTACTGCAGAACACTTTAACTTTCAGCCATATATTACACACAAAACTACATTATTTCCTCATCTTAATAGAGTTGTAAGGTGTAACACGACAAGCACGTTTCTAAAAGCTGTCTTTCTATGCTTGAACTGCATTATAAAATTTCAGATTTCATAATTAGGAGACAATGAAAAGCTGTGGCAATGGTCTGACTGTCAGCTTCTTCAAGCCATGGCAGTGAATCAACCTGCATGGAAAGTTTTTGATCAAGGTCACATAATTTCTTACCTGGAGGAGAGCACAAGCTCTGACTGTGAGGAAAAGGAAGCAGTCCTATGTTTGAACCAGAGCAGAAAGAACCCAAGTAGCTTTTATTTCCAAAATAAGCTGATTTGGAAAGTGAACCATGGTAAACCTCCGTTTATGAACCTGTGCCCACACTGCTGTGAGCTGCAGTTTTCCTGTGTGTTGCTCTATTCCTGAAATAGGCAAACTACCTTTGGCATCAGCACAGACTCAGAGCAGGACAGAAAGCTTGTTTTGCTTGACCCCCACTTTTTCTATTTTGTCTTGGCAGCAAAACAAGTGCACTCAAGCACACTACCTAGAAGTTTAAACTGCATTTCTAATCAAATATTTCTTCATCTGTTCTTCATTCCTAGAAATAGGCTAACAGGTAGAAAATGTGAGTTGTTATCCCACTCCTAATTTTCAGAAAGACTTGCTGAACATGATATTGTATCTATAATTCTTCTTCTGGTTGCAAAAGAACTTGCTGCTTTTAAAATTCAGCAAACCTTGGCTAAGATTTCTTGGTCCATTAAAGCCACATTGCTCTTGGTACAGATTTGGAAGCAGCATGGAAATTATATAATTAATTTGTCCTAGGCAGGACAGCTCTGTTGAAATCTGGCAGCAAAGGTTTTCTCTACCTAGACCAGCTGTACTTTATGGGTCACAGTACAGTACAGTTGTTCTCATAGTTTTTCAAGTTAAATCTTCTTATCAGACAGTGAAGCCAACTCATATTGTTACATCTTCTCTTTCTTCCATGATCACTTCTAAAATTTCTTATTCTCATGTCTTGTTCTGTACTAAATATAACTTATTTTGAACAAAATTATTTTTCAATTTTAAAAAAATTCATGTAAATAAACATAAGTATAAAGAAATTTATAATATGTAGTATAGGTTGATGCCTAATGTAGTTTAAAATGTAAAATAAGATATAATTTTATAATAAAACATTGTTACTTATATAGTAATGTATATACACTTAAAATTTTATAAAAGGCCTGCTAGCAATTTTGTGCTAAGGATAGCAAAATACAAATATTTAACCATACTTATAAAAAATAATGCATTTCATGAATTCTGAAAAATAGCATACTCCATCTTTTTCTTACTGAATATTTGTGCTCATCCTGAAATATTGTCTGCATCTTTCTGAAGATAATTTTAACTCAATGTCTGTTGGGAAGTATATTTACTGTGTTATCTTCAGTGAGCACACAGTTTGCTCAAGAAATGTCTGAACATACAGACACATACAGCACTAGTGTTTATATATGAATATCTAGAATGCATGACTAAATCAAGAAGAAATATATGTATGCATTCAACGAAAAAATACAAGGGGAAATAGAACTGAACCGAACTTTAATACTAATTACTTTTATTTATCTATCATCTGCATCTGTCTGCCAGTCAGTAGTTTGCAAGGAAATTTGGTCTGATTCCTGCTGCAGTGTCAGACCTCTTCTACAAATTTCCTTGGAGTCTTAATTGCCTTGAAGATTCTGAAATTATTTTTCAATCCATCATTTTCTTCTTTAAATTAATAATGTGAAGGCTTATAATTCATATCCACAAAAAATTACCTTTTTCTCATTGTCCTAATTTTCTGTTAAGATTACAATTATGGCTAATAATTGCTATTATTACTACTAAAGTATCAAATTACTGTAAAAATAACAAACGTAAAACAGTTTTTAAGAGAAAGAGAAAAGAGGATTTGCAGATTTTAATAATTTTTGTTATGGACATTTTGAAAAAGTTAAGTATGTTATCAGTATCATTTTATAATTCTTGTTATTTATCTGCATATTAACATAAAATTAACAACTCTACATTTCATACACTAGAGGGAGTGCATATGACTCTCAAATTCTTGGGGTTTTTATAACCTTTTGGAGTCTGTTTTAATTTAGAGAGAAAAATTTCTCTTGTTTGATATGAAAACAAAAATATTTTGCAGACATCACTGTAACTGATGAGTGTTCTGAATGAAAAATGTAATATTGGACATTCTTTCTTTTCCCAAATGTAGTAGACATTTCAAGAAAACATGCCACTGGCTTACATAAGAGTTATTTAAAAAAAATCAAATCTAAAAGTATGGTAATCAAAAAAGAAAAGAACTATTTTAGTGTTTCCTAAGTGGATACTATCATTGCCATGATAATTACAGTCTGTTTCTCCTTTTTCTTCACCATGTAATTTGTCTGTAAGGCAGAACAGATGCAGTATTACAGCAAACTTTCACAAATGGATCAGTTACATGACTGTAAAATAACTGTGATTTCTCACTTTTCATTTGCCAGATACAGACCAGCCCCAAAAATCTCCATCTGAAGAGGTCAGATAGAGAGGCTTTGGCAGGCATCTACCATCCAGGCAGGGTCAGCCTGCCAGAGGCAGAATTAGCCTCTGATACATCACCAGCAGGACCAGCAAGGAAAAGTGGAACCTCAGCAGCTTAAGCTGTGTTTGATGTACAGAAGAAAAACATTTCCCCTAAACTTCTGCTTCTTCTACCCCCTTTTTTCATCTTTCATTTCCTTCCTCTCCTCACCATTCTCTCCAACATCAGGGTGACTCTTCCCTGCTGCTATCGCAGACTATTCCTTATTGATTGGGTTTTTGTAGTCTGTCTTTATTATTGCAACTATCATGTCTGTATCTCATCAAAGGTTTGCTAAAAACTGCAAGAGTATTCTCACTACAGCAACTGCATCATAAACACATCCCATTTTATACTTTGGATACCTATACTCAAAAATGGGGTTTTTTTCTCTCAAAAATATTATTTTTTTATTTTTTCCCTCAACAAAATAAACTCCATTTAACAAACCTATAGGTTATTAAATTGCAACAAGTTTTCTCTTTCAAAAAAATTGGGGTTACTTTCATTTCCAAAAAATTGGTTTTGGGTGTCTTTGGATGGGACGTCTAGAAGCAGACACTTCAGCAGCTCCACAGGCATCTCCACAGGTATTACTTCATGTACTGAAGAACCTTGCTTTTTTTAAATGTTAATTTTATTTTCTTCTTTTAATTGAAAGATGACAGATAGCTGCTTCTTTCTGCTTTTGCTTTTTTCCTATCAAACCAGAAAACAGCATCTCTACATGCCTAGGAGATGCCATTGAGTTACTAAAGTTTATTTCAAGTTGAACAAAGTGAAATTTGGAATAGAATTGCAATTAATGGCAAGGCCAGTATAAATTTGCACCTCCTATTTTACTCCTTCCATGTGCTGCACATTTGGCATTCTGTCCTTTGTTCTACCACTACAACTTGAGTGTGTCTAAACAGAGAACTAACACAGTTACAGAAAAAAAAAGAGAGAAAAATATTCTGGTTTTTTGCTTAATGGATTCAATAGAAAATGAATGTTGGGCAAAAAATAAAAGGGCACACACAGGATGGCAGGAACAGGGACAGAAAGGGCAAGGTAGGAAAAAGGGATGTTTATCTTATACCAAGGAGCCCCTTAAAGTATCTCAGATATTTCATGTAAGTCCTCCCCTATGTTCACCAAAGGGTAATTTGGAACAAAGGTTTGTGGAACTTTTTTTACACATCAGCCTTTAATTGTTCTATTTCAGACACCAAAGTACTCCTCAGTTTGTCCTTAATTTAAAATGCTTATGTACCTTGCAGAATTGGGGTCAAAAATTCTAATTCATGTTTGGAACAGGAGGTGAAAGAGGGAATGCATTATGTATTAAATGAATAAAATGACCCAGAAAAACTGTCAGAAAATGGACTTTTCTGTCTTCTGAGTTGAAGTTATGAGTGTATTGTATTTTCTGTAGTACAGAAGTATTTTTCAACCAACACTGATAAACCAGGGAGCCACAGATCAAGTTTATCAGGTCCATTCTGCACATCTTGTCAATGATCTTCGTGTGCAATTAATTCCATCAAGAATTATTGCTGTCAGATCAAATAAAAGCATTTTCTGCTTTTAGAGGAACTACTTCAGTTGTTCAGTTTTATTTTGGGTCTCAGTCTTGCCCTGAAATACTTTTAAAATCTCTTCCAATTTATTACTAACATACATAATCATTATATGCTATTAGGTGTGTCATGAGCCTCTCAAGAGTAATAAAACTTTTAAAAATTGTTTCAGGAGCGATACAAACATTTGAACTTTACTCAAGCTATCATTTCCCTGTAGTAATCTCTTTTGCATGATAACATGTTATTCTAGTGGCTCTATTGCAGCCACTCCTTCCTTTAATCAGAATACTCCTGGTGTCTTCTGCACCCATGGAAATCACAGTTTTCTCTCTGGAAATGTAAACATGAATCCATGTGTTCACATAGCTTCTCTTTCTTCATTCTTATTAAAATCCGGTGGTACAGATTCCTTGGGTTTCTGCATTTTTTTCTCATGTTGACTATTTTATTCATCTGTGTATAATTTAGGCCTTCTCATGAAAGAGACAAAATGGTTATATAGAGTGAGTAAGCTCCTGTGCTGATGTTTGTGGTTTTCTATAACATGAGAGCAAAAGAGGTGAAGAAAGTTTCCAAATTTTGTTTTAGAGGTTTTTTTTGTTTGGTTTGAATTTTTGAGGGTTTTTTTTTAGTTGTTTGTTTAGAGTTTTTTGGGGAAATGTAAGCTCTTTCCCATTAAATTTTGCAAATTAAATAATCTGGAAATATTTATCGGCGTTAGAGGATTGTTTTTTTTCAAAGACAAAGACTTGATTCTTCAGTAGTCCTAGGACAACAGCAAAGTTCAGTACATTATCTAAAAAACACAAAAGAGTTTAATGTGGGATTTTGACCTGTAGCCCCTACTTGCATCCCATCTGTTTCTTGAATAAATAATTCATCAGAAAGAGAAACAATTATGTCAAAACATCCAGATACCAGATAAAACCTCAAGTTAATTCTTACACAGCTCTCAGTGTGGGAAATCTGTAGCAACTTGAATAACAGTTATTTTTACAAAGTTGGTATAAATATTCAGTCAGGCTAAGTTAATAAATTAAACATTTTTCTATTAGGGGTAAATAGAATTCTGTCATCTAGCTATTGAGATATGATAAAGTAAAATACAAATATCTCTTTCCCTTTAATTAGCTTTGAATGAAGAATACACTGGCAATGTTGGACATGTACAGTTTATAGGGAGCAGTTTGACACACAGGTATTACAAAACCATCATCACAAAGAAGCTCTAGTCCTGCTGTTCTGCTAGAATAAATCTTTCTATTTTAGGAAAGTTTTTAGTCAAATGGAAATCACTAGGGTAATGCCTCTCTGGAATGGGTTATCTCCATCTTTGCAAGTCCTCAAACAATGGCTAGAGAAAACAGACTGATTTCACCTAGTGCTAGCAATAAATCCAGCTAAAAGTCTGGTCTGAGAAACCTCCAGGATTCTCTTCTGACTAACATTTCTGTTAGCCTTCCTGACTGAACTGCCTGATAAAGACATTCTCACCTGGACAAGGATGCTTCATACTGACAGGGAACACAATCCAAAGTGCTCCATATGTTATTCAGTGGAACTGAAAATACCACTTTCCAGAAATGTCAGTTTGGATCCTTTGAATGACTTCATTTTAACAGTGAAGGTTTACTGGGAAGAACAGTGTAAACCTCCCCTTTCTGAGAGGTTTTTAAAGACATTTGTATGACAAGGGTAGGAAAAAATAGAACTAGTTGAACTTCTCCATATCCAAACTAATCATAGAGCAAGTTGTAAGTTTGGGCAAGCACTTTTTATAGAAAAAAAATACTGAGGGATCTGGATTCACAGAAGATTCAGATAAGCAGGAGAGGAGCTGGGGATCTCTAGACAAATTAGGACAGCAATTGCCTTGGCATTTTGCTGCTATGAGATAAATACAACATATGTGCTGACATGCTTTCCAGCCAACAACCTAGGTCACCAGGGCAACTATTGTCAACAACAGTTTTTATCACTTATAAGTGAAAGACCAGTAGCACTGCCAATAACAAAGCAGTTTGATTTAAAAAATAAATAATAAGAAAAAAAATTATCAAGTTTTTTTTTGCAATGTCTGCAGTGGGATTCATACTGTGAGAAGAAACATCCCTTTTCCTTTATCAACTCAGCAGTGTGTTATGTTCCTCACATTCATTAAGGTTTTTTAATCACTGAAATTGATACACTGTTCAGCAATTGTTCAAAAGCAAGAACTTTCAAAAAAAGTTTCAAAAGCAAGGGTTTTGAAGAGTATGTGATAAGTATTGGGCAGAAGGGCCATGGGTCAGAGCTCTGATGGCAGTAAAAATGTAAAGAGTGCAGGAAGATGTGTTATTCATTTAGTAGGTGGTGCTGCTGCCTCAGACTGTAATAAAACTCTGACCTAGAACATATTTGATTCACTACATGGATCAAGATACTATTTCTTAGAGAAAAGCTAGGGTCAAATATGGTTGGATATAAGGTAGTACAAAGAAGCATCTCCTAATCATTTACATGTCCTTGCTGAATCCATGTGTCAGTACAAAGTGAGCTAGTACAGGCAGGATTTAATGCAAAAGACTATTTAAACCAGTAGGAATGGTGTCAATGTTTAATGAAGACAGGATGTCTTGAGGAAAACAGTAAATCTTATACATTTCCAGGATGATTTTCTTTGTCTTAACCAATGAATATTGCATATTCTTTTTTAAAAACAATCTACTAATAGCAGAATGAATGCACAGTTTGTTTGGACACATTGAGAGCTTTCTTTACACTGCCAACAACATTGAAAACCATTTCAGTTCATTAAAAAAATTTCCTTTGTTTAATACAATTACAGAAATTACTTATGAAACCAAAATATATATAATATGGAGAGGCAATTACAGCAATTGCTTATTTTTTAGTTCAGTGGTTATGTGAGTAGAAAATACAAACTCAGCAAATCTGCAATTTAGTCCTAGAAATACATTATAGTTTTAAATCCTGCAACAAACATAGAGCAAGAATCTATGCGCAACATGCCTCAATACTTTCCCTTTCCCTTTCCCCTTCCCTTTCCCTCTCCCACCAAGAAGGATAACATACCACTTAAATATGTATTTTAACCAAGATCAGTTCCAAGTTGCTCTGGTCGAAATTACACCGAGTGTTTTGAGGAGCTTTTCTTTTGCCTTACCCCTTTTCAAGGAGTTAGAAGTTAAAGAGGTAAAAATTCAGAACATTTTAAAAAAAAATTACTCTTATTTCATCCATAATTATTACCCTTGAGCTGTTTCCAATTTTTAAATGCTAAACAATTCTTATTAGCAAACCCAAAAGCCTTTCATGCTTTTTCTACTTTTTTTTTTTTTTAACTGTCTTATGCTCCCACCTGCATAATTCAAGGCTCACCTGCAGTGGTTTCCATGTGTGCCTGTCCCTAGAGCAATTTCTCTATTGCTGTGGTTGTCCTCCCTTCTGATGTACTGTCACTTGTGGTTACCCTCCATTTCACCTTGCCTGTGGGGCCCTTGACCCAGAATCCATATTTTAGCTAAATTATAGCATAGTTTTGAGCTCATTAATATTTTAATTCAAACACCTGTTCTAAATTCATCAGAAAACAGTTTTCTCCAAAAGTTACTGGAGTAGTGGTTGCAAACAAAAGAAAAAAAGACTAAAATGTTCTTTCCTGGTATAGTCAGTTGTATATTTGTACTAAGTGAATTGTCACTTTGATCTGTTTTAGATTATCACCTTCAACACTGTAAACAAAAAAGAAATGTCAATGGGTCTTGCAGACACATTTTAGACAATAGAATAATTCTCTCCCTTCAGCTCCTCAGTCTTAACTTTCAGCTCACTCATGCATCCTAAAGACATTGGTCATCAAATTGCTGTTAGATTATATAGAGCTTCCTTTGTAATTTCTTACTGATTTTACTGTTCAGTTTTGAGTAATAGGAATTCACAGTTTGACTTTAAAAGAAACTAAGAATTAGTTGTAGAATTTATATGCTTTCTTGCTTTTAAAAACTACAGAAAGTTTCAAATAAATAGAACTTAAATCAGTTCTCTTACATAATGCAAATAATGTTTTACATCCTCATAATTAAAAATTACTTGCGACATGAATTGAGACACAATGAATGATTTTACAAATGTTTCACCAAAGTAATTTTACATTGCAATGTTTGTACAAATACATTTCAAAACTCCTTCTGTCCTGTAAACCTTCATTTTCTCTGTGCAGACAGGTTGAAGCTGTAGAAAGGCTTAGCATGTAGAGCACACATATGCACAATGTATATATGAAAATATTTATATGATTGGTTGCACAGAAAACACAGGCAGAAGCATGGAGCACTCAGAAAACAGACAGCACAAATGATCGTATTCTACTCCCCTCTCTGACTGGTCCTTTTGTGATGAAAAAATGTATAAAAACATTAATATGTACATATTAGATAAATATATATTAATATATATAAGATAGAAAATATATATATTTATATATTTTATGTTTATATATATAGATATTTAAGAATGTGTAGATATATATACATTTTTTTTATTTTTGCATATGTATATATATTTTAATTTTTTTTATGCCAGTTAGGAACCATTTTCTTCACACATTTAGCTGAAATTTTAGAGTAATTCAAAGTTACGTCCCTGTGTGTTGTGAAATCAATCTTCTGCCATCCATGAAATCACATGCGGCTCAGGGGCACTTCTGGTTGTGCAAGAGGAATCTCTTTTTGAGAAGGCAGGGAACCTGTAAATGATGATGGAATTTATGCACAATATAAAATTTCGTTCATTTTTCACTGGGGAAAAAAGCAATCATACTGGAAAAATGTACAATCTCATCCAAACTAACCTGACATTGATATAATTTAAATTTAACTGTCTGGTGACTATACTCATCACTGAGTCACAGGAGTCCAAGCAGTTCATATTACATGTAATGGAATAGCAACTATTTCTATTGAGACCAAAATTGCAAATATATAGGTGGTTTTAATCATGTCAAAGTAAGCCTTTAGACCTTAATATCAGAACCATTTACTTTTAAAGAAACATTAGGGCATTTCTTTTCCAAGTCCAGAATACTATTTACTTTTATTTAACATAAGTAAGCTTGAATTGCTTTTGTCCCAGAAATAAACATTTTGTTTTGTGCAGAGAATAATAGGATCTTGTATTGCATTGAATTTATTTATTTACATTTCATTGGATGAGTTAAAGGACATTATATGTTATATACATAACTGCATTATAATGAGATGATTGATTTGAAAATCAGAATGTTCTTGGCTATCTGAAAAGCTGTTTGAGTATCAGCAATTATTCTCTGTCACAAAGAGAAACAAGAAGATAAATGAAAACTTTATTTTCCTCACTCTCCGGGAAATATGAGAAGGATGTCCAGGGCAAAAAATGGCATTCCCTATCAGTGTCACTGCTGATCACAAATGTCCTGAGGTTGAGAATTATCCCACAAGCCTTTGTAAGTACAACACCTCATGCCTGAGTGGAAAAAGACACAAGTTACAGACAGGCTAGCAGAGGAGAGGAGAATGCTTGCCCATCATCTTGTGCTGCTGACCATTAGGAAAGTTAATATACAATTTGCTTCTAGGAAGATTTGAGTCATTTAGAATCCTCAGACTCAATCAATAGTATCTGATCTGGATATTCAAGAGAAAGCTCAAGTGTCAGGAAGAGAGAGACTAAGTGTTTCCTGTGATGTTGGTGCACCTAAGTGGCTTTCTGCTTGGAGGTACTGCAGTGACACACTGGCTCTGGTGGTGACTGTGCCCTTTGCAAGGGCCTTGGAACAGTTGTGGCACCAAAGCATAGCCTACCAGACTAAAAAAAAAAAAAAAAAAAAAAAACAAAAACATAAACACAGAAAAAATAAGATACAATCTCATGGCTCTATAGCAGTGCAGTGGAGTTTTTGTGAAGGCGCATAATATTTTGGAGGTGACAATTTTGACACTGCTCTTGATTTCTGACTGTATGACCTGACCCTGCTCCCACTTATATATCTCTTTGGGATTTTATCAGGAGCTTCTTGTTTGTCCATGAAGACCTCCTGCTGCCTTTCTGTTGCTTTTTATGTAATTCAGAATCGTTCATTCTTAAACTTTAAGGAGATCATCCTTTAAAATTAGCCAGCTCTCTTGGGCTCACCTCCAGGAGTTTATCTCACAGACCTCTTCCAAGAAGATGCCTGAACAGGTCAGCGTTTCTTCTCCTGATAATTAGGGCTGCAATCCTACTATTTTCATCTTTTCCTTTTCCCAGGTTCCTCAACATCACATCTCATGCTTTAATGTACTGGACAATATTCAGGTGGGAGGGATCTAAAGTATCAACTTATTGCTTCTGCCTTATAGGTTAATATTTGAGATACTTTAAGAGATAGAAATCCCTGAATTTTCGCATCAAGATAAGTCTAGACCACTGTTATGGTACTTTTTGGGATGTTTATGATGATTCCTGGTCCCATATTGATAGGATAAGAGTAGAACTTGGAGTGTGTATGTGCATAGTCTAGATGCTGCCACAAAAATTTATCTGGAATATGGATAAAATTCCTTCCTTGTAAGGAAGACGATGTGAGGAGTTCCATTTTTATCAGCTCTTAACAACTTGATTTCTCTCTCTGTCCATTTTCTTTATTTTCTCCACAATCCCTTTTATAATCCTCTCTTATACTGGTTACACTCAATAATCCCCTCATGGTTTGATGTAGTAATTTGTGTGTGATATTATAGTTATATGGAACAGAAAATTAAATTATCATCATAATTTTTGGGCCTTAACTTCTTTGAATATCTACTTTTATTCAAAATCTAAATTTGTATTGTCACCTGGAAATACTCTGTTTTCCCAGAATATAATGAACTTGACCCAAAACTCATTAAAATCACTGCAAAGATGCCTACTGCCTTCAGGCCCCTCCTCAACAATGAAATATTATAGACCATAAAGCTTCTTAAAATGTGTAAAATAAAGATTTAGGATATAGGGACTGAAATGTTCATTATATCTCTGCAGAAATACTACTGTTGAGCATATAAAAATTCAACCAGTCTTAAAATATGTTCACTAGTAACTGTTCATAATTCAATCTAAGAGAAATAATATAAAAATAGTATTTATGTATCTCAAATGTGGCCTGCAGAGTTGAAGTAGTAGACATATATTATTCATATTTTTAGCAACCTTTGTATAACATTATGCCTGAAAATCATTCAAAGTCTGATCCAGAAATCCAAGAGGATTTTTAACACTGATCTATGAGGGAAACACAGGTGACACAAATTGTAAGGTAGAAAAGAATTCAGGTCAGATTGATGTCTTTGCAAAGACTGCTGAAAGGTCTATAAAATCTCTTCTTTTTCTTCCTTCGTTTTAAATAGAATAAAATTCCAGAATCCTTATCTATGGAAATGGAGTAGATAGCCAACCCAAAATGTAAGCTAATTCAAAAAGAACAGAACAAAATATATTAAGCACATTTTATAGTCCATCTAAAATACTGAAGGTGAATCAGCCCTTTCTCTCTCATTTTTGTATCTATAAAATCCTAATATCACACCCACATTGTAGAGTATTTCCTTACCATTATGTTCAAGGAGTAAGGAAAATATGATTGTAACTACCTGTGAGTAAACGCATTAAAACATCTGTTTTAGTGAGATATTTCTCACAGTGAACTGTGAAAAGATTTCTCTTTTAGAATTACCTCTCAGGGAACTTTGTTGAAATTTCATACTATAAGCTTCTGGAACACAAGTATTTAAATATTTACTGGAGCCTAGCAATTTTTTAAGATCATGTGGGGTTGACCCTGGTCAGATGGCAGGGGCACACCCTAGTGCTGCTCTATCATTGCCCTCCTCTGGGGAGAGGGGAGAAGATAAATGAAAGGCTTGTGGGTTGAGATAAGGACAGGGAGGGATCACTCAGCAGTGACTGTCATGGGCAAAGCAAACTCCACTTGAGGAAAGATGGATTTTATCTTTTATCAATTAAGTCAGAATAGGAAAATGTAAAATTAAAAAAATTAATTTTCTTATCCTACCCTTACTTCTGGATTCAAGGTCACTCCTGATTTTTCTGCCTGCTCCCTCACAGTGGTGCATGGGGACAGGGAAGAGGGACAGTGGTCAGTTCAGGACACATCTCTGCCATTCCTTTCTCCTCAGGGGTAGGACACTCTTCCTTTGCTTCAGTGGGGGGTCCCTCCCAAAGAAGAGAGTCCTGCCCACACTGCTCCAACTTGAGTCCTTCCTATGGGTACAGTTCTTCACAAACTGTTCCAGTTTGTTTGTTCATCCCACAGTGTGCAGTCCCTCAGGAAGAGGCTGCTCCGCTCTGGGTCCCCCATGGGGTCACACGTGCTGCCAGAAGCCTCCTCCAGTGTGGCTCCTCTCTGCATGAGCCACAGGAGCCTGCTCCTGCAGGGGCTTCCCACAGGATAACCTCCTTCAGGAATTCATGTTCTCTGGTGTTGCATCTTCCAGGAGCTGCAGGTGGATCTCTGCTCCCTCATGGACCTCCATGGACTGCAGGGCACAGCTGCCTCACCATGGGCTACACCAGGGCTGCAGGGGAATCTCTGCTCCAGCACCTTTTACTTGATAAAAGTGTCACAGAAAATATAAGGGAAAAATTAAACAATCACCCTGTTGCCTAGGACAGACAAAACAACCAAGTTATTTAATAGCTAGTTTTTAAAAAGCAAAAATGTGAATTGAAATATCTTTCTTCGACCTTTGCTTCCCCTTCCATTCATCTTGCATGACTTTCTGCCTCAGCTTTGACTAGAAACAGCAAAGTACAAGTTTATTATGGAAGAAACCTTTGGAACTCAGAGGAGGCTGTAGGATAATATTATTGACAGACTCTTGAAAATAGAAGTATGAAATTTATTCCCACTAAACACTAGTCCCTGGTTTTAGAGGTGAATTAACAGTTGCATTTCTGGACTTCTGTCCAGCACTGGACAGTACCAGTCTTGTCTTTTGCTTAGAATTTTCCCCTTCTTGTTATTTACCCTTTTATTCTCATTTTCACCTCACCCTGAATTTTTAGGAGGATCATTGACCTTTTGCCTACAGGAAGTCTTTGTGAGGGCCTGCGCTAGAGTGTCCTTTCTTGCAAGCAGCCCCTCTGCAGAGTACTGCATCAGTTCTTCTTCACAGGCAGCAGTTGACTAGAAATTATTGGAGAAACCATCAGAATGTAGGTGCTAATGTAAACTACACTGAATTTGTGCCAAATACTGTCATCTACTGTTGTTTGGCATCCTCTAACTCTTGAAATGCATTTTATACAAAGTTGTTAACTGGTTTATTTTTTCCAGTTTCTGCCCTATATAATGATGTCTGAACCTAAGGGCTGGGGACTACTAAAGTGCACATATTCCACTTGTCAGTACAGAGAGCAGAAACTTCTGGCTAAAATTTTGTAACCTACGGTGGTCTAAACAGTATTTTCTCCAACTGTTTTATTAGCCCATGGGATGTTATCAGAAAAGTATTCGAAGGCTGGCAGCATTGGAAGTTATTGTGATGTACCAGAGCACATGCTTGGATGGAACAGGACATACATTAGAGGGGAGAATGGCCAAATAAGTGATGGATGATCCTCACCTGCTACTAATTAGACAAAAATAGTCATACTTGGAGATGGGGAAATTATCGCATCAGTTGTAGAAAGGGTTACTTTTGATGACTTGAATAAGATTCTCCTATTTTAGTTTTTATGTTTGGCTTACTGAAGACCAAGTAATAGTGGGGTTCAGTGTTAAGGGTAACATCCAATATGTTGCAAAGTTTAATTCTACACTACTGAGAAAAGAGGGGTTCATTTTTCCAACAGTGTCATAATATTGTTTCCAAAGTATTGTGCATATACAAATGTTGTAATTGACACTAATAATCTCCTCAAGAAAATAGAGCAGAGCCTTGGAAGATAGCAGCTGAGTGGACACCTGGACACCAGGCTGCACCAGTAGTTTTGAGAATGTAAATATTTACAGGAGATGCTGGAATGAACCAGAAAATAGGTATTCCATACCCAGATATTTCTCCAAGCCCTAATTTTGACCTGAGTAAAAATCAAATAATAATGGCACTATAGGCTCCCCTTTTAATAAATATTTAATCAAGAATTTAATGGCCTTTATCAACTTTTCTGTAGCAACAAGTCCTTATCTGAATGCAAGGCCCATAATTATACTTCATTTCAATATATACAGTAACAGATATTTCTAAAAATTTTAAAAACTTTGGTATCTCAATGCCTTGCTTGCGAGACAAATGTTGGCACAAGATTTACATATTAATACAATAAAACTGTATATACACATAATTTTTAAATTTTTTTAATTTATATTTTCATGTATTCAGTTTAGGTATTTCTAAAGAGATTAAGTCACAAGCTGACATTGTGGATTCTTCTATTCTTGAAGCTTTTTTACTCTGAGAAAGTTTTAAATGCTCATTACATAAAATGATTTTCAGACTGAATGAAGAGCTACTAAGTTATCTAAGTTTAATAAAAATGATATGAAACATAAAGGTCAACAATGACGTTATCCTCACAGCATTGTATTGATTTCAGCTTATAGAGATAAACTAAAATGTTATTTATTAAAGATTTAATAAACCACTGGCTGTCAATGAACCTTTGAAAGACTAGAACAAATAAAGAAAAGCCTCCTGCTAAGTCAGAAAATACTGAATTTGTATTTCTACAGAAAAAAGTAAGTAAGCAAATAGAAAAAAAAGAAATCCCTTTCTAAATTATGCACTGACAAACCCTATGCTAAATATTTATATTTTGTGCCCACAATGGATTTCATGCAATGTATTTCATCCTTAGAATTAAATATTAGAAACATATCAGGCATTGCTGACTCCTCATGTAACTGGAACTAAGGACCATATCTTTCAAATACTTTCTAGCATTTTCCATGGGTTTAAAAGACAGATACTGGGAATCTTACCTGCATGAATTTGCTCCCCTTCTCATAATTGCTCCCACTGACATTACAAGTACTAACAGTATGATAATTTGTGATTTAAGTTTTCAAACTGTATCATTAAGTTGTTTGATTATGCTATGTAATCAAAATTTCCAGGCTTATTACAAGATAAAAACTCTAGTACTTATCTATCTAAAGTTCCGTCATGAAAGAAAAGGTAGCCTCTCACTATTTATTTTCAATTGGATAGATGGTTAGGGTCTTTCTCAATTAGATCACAAATGAGTGAATAAAATTGTACCAGATTTTTAAGTTTATGGCATAAAATAGTTTTTGAACACTCAGTGTAATTCAGCACTCACAGCAAGATTATCTAGACCTTCAGAATTCAAATCAAAAGAAACATTTATACCTGGTTCCATAATACCAGTATTAAAGTATTTTAGATTTTATTAATAACTCTTAAAAATGCAAGATCTCAAAACTTTTTCTTGCATTTAATTATATAAGGTCACATCTAAGAGAATTTGAAGCTTCAACCATTTGGGGTTCTTTTTGATTTTCACAGAAAAGGAATTTAATTTATTCATTTAAATAGCGTAGGTTCTTACATTTAACAAACATACCATATGGATTATTATATTTTCATAAGCCACATCTTCAGAGGGTAAAAGTGAAGATGCCTGAAAAGAAGCTGTTTTTAGGTAAGTTTCTCTAGCAGAAGGCAATATTTTTGCCAATATATGTTTCATGGTTGTTCAGAATGTTTGTTTTGCCCTATCAAGTTTTCTGAATCCTTACCTCAAAAGAAAACATTCAATATTTAAATTCCATTTAATGCAGAAGTAAAAAAAAGACACTATTAATTTGCTCTATAAGTCACTGTAATAATTATATTTTTGCCAATCTTTTATTTTCAGAGAAAATTTTTTCATCATGATGCCAAAATTGTGAATAACTTGTTAAGGTCAGGTTTTTGATTTGTCTTTTATTATGTTGGAGTGGATGCAAACTGAAAGCTAACATGGGAAGGTTTAAAATTGTGTATTTTTTTCATTTTTGAGACACAGTTTTGGTAAATCATTACTGAAATCTCTATTAAGACACCAGTGAGAACTAATATATATATATGTGTGTGTATATATATATATATATATGTATGTTTGTGTGTATGTGCGCATGTTAACTTCTGCTTAAAATTTATGGTAATGGGAAATGTCCTAAAGATCCAGTGACTTCAGGAGAAATCTGATTTGTGAAGTTATTCAGGTTAGAGGAGATCTCAGGGGAAATCTAGACCAGCCACCAGCTCCAAATGGGGTGAAAACTGAATTCTGACCAGTTGTTCAGAGTTTTGTCCAACTAGAATTTGAAGATCTCCAAGGACAAATGCTAAATAATCTGTAAAGAACAACACATCCTCATGCTTGATTGTTCACATATTCAACCCTCCTGAATTTCAATTTATGACCAATTTCTAGCTTTTTTACTGTACCTTTCAGTAAAGCACTCTCTCCTCTTGTCACTCTACTCTGCAACTTTTAAAACTTGCTGTTAGATCTCCTTCAAGACTTCCCTTTTCCAGAATAAATAGTCCTAGTTCCTTGACTCCTCTTATCTGGGCCATTAAAGAGGAAATAGTCTTTCATGTGATCAAGTGCAACTGAGCTTTGCTCAAATTATCCATGACAAGCACAGAAAAATTTTATGTATCTTCAAAATGTTTTATAAATTTGTGTTCTTCACACCTTCCCCCCAAGGACCCAAGCTGTGGTCCAGAGAAGCCAGTGGCACAACACCTATTGATTTCAAGAGTTTTACATCAAACCAAAGCAAAAAGAATTTTTCAGGTTTTTTACAAGTTCTTGAACTTTGACCAGAAATTTAATATAGGGGCTTTTCAAATCCCAACACAGAACATTTGGGAGAACTTAAAGTGGAAAAGCATATATAACAGATACATGAACAAATTGAAATAAACCACCTTGTCTTCTTTTTTTACAAAAGCAGGTCAGGAAAAAAAAACAAACCAGAAATGTTTTTTTGGGTTTTTTGTTTGTCTGTTTGGGGTTTTTTGTTTAGTTTTGATTTTTGGTTTGTTTGTTTGGTTGGTTGGTTGGTTGGCTGGTTTGGGTTTTTTGCTTGATTGTTTTTGTGGGTTTTGTTTGTTTGCTTGCTTGCTTGCTTTATAATTAAACATAATACGTACAAGTTTCCTAGCAAATGAGATAATTTCTTTTTGGGGAAAAATTCTTCCCTAACCTCAACAGAAAATCTTTTGCTGGTACATCTGAACAAGATAATTTTTTTTTTTTTAACACAAAGGATTTCAAAAGTATTTCATATAGGAAAATTGCAAGACAATATTAAGCAAATTCCAATATTAGTGATTGAGAAGCTAATAAGGAGAGGTACTCTGCTGGACCTCACGTTCATTTATAAGAGAGGACTTTTGGAGAGCAAAAGGTTGAAGGCACCGTTGACTTCAGTGACAATGAGATGGCAGAGTTCAGGATTCTGAGAGGAAAGAGCTGGGCAAAAAGCAAGATCACAACCCTGGACTTCAGGAGAGCAGATTTTTTCTTCAGGAATCTACCTGAAAGAATCCCATGGGAAAAGGCCCTGTCATGGAGAAGGGCCCAAAAAAGCTTTGATACTCAACAATCCCCTTTTCCAAGCTCAAAAGCAATTCACTCATGAGCAAGGAGCTCCTGGCAAAACTTAAACACAAAAAAGCAAGCTTAAAAATGTTGGAATCCTCAGCAATATTAAACAAAGTATTGCCAGCAGGTTGAGGAAAGGTTTCCTTCCTCTTTCCTCAGTGGTTGTGGGGCAGCATTTTGTGTCTTGAATCCAGTTCTAGGCTCCTCAGTATGAGACAGACATCCTAAAGAGAGTCCAGTGAAAGTACACAAAGATGGTTAAGGAACTGGAGCATTTGTCATGTGAGGGAACATTGAAAGAGCTGGGTATCTTTAATCTGAACAGAAGGCTAAGAAACATTCTTAATAATGTAAAAATATTTGAATGGAGAGAGTCAAGAAGACCGACACAGGCTTTTCTTATTGCCCAGTGGCAAGGCAAGAGGCAACAGACACAAACTGAAACACAGAGTATCGTCTAAATACAGAAAACACTTTTTCTGTTAGAATGACTGAACGCAGGCACAGATTGCCCAGATATCTGGTGGAGTCTCCCACCTTGAGGATACTCAAAAGCCACCTGAACACAGTCCTGGGTAAGTGGGTTGAGCAGACAGACTGGATTGAAAGAGCTGTGAAAGTCCCGTACTCCAGAGGAAACTGATGTCAACTATTTATCTCATTTTATGTTTCTCTGACTGTGATTGCTTGATCATGTGCTCACCTATAAATAGGGAAGATTAGATGTAGATATTTTATAAGGAATGCATAATTCCTTTTCAGTACATCTGTCATGTTAATTAATTTTTTTTGCAAGAAAATTGAGGGCTGAGAATAAACAGATTTGCAAAAAACTGCATATATTCTCCTATAGTAATCTCTACAATAGTTGTTTTCTCTTTTAATTGAATTTTTTCTCCAGAGTCAGCATTTAATTCTTGGAAAGTATTTCAAAGAAAATAATGCATCATATTTTAAAGAAAATTTTGCGAGCGTGACTTCTTTTAACCTTCTCAAACTTCTTTCAGTCTTTCAGTTTCGGTGGTACACTTTGCCTCATTTATCCCTACAGTATCCACTGACTCTTGCATGACAGGAAAGTGAATGAACGAGTTTTGCTGAAGCTCACACTTTCAATTTCTTTTTCCTAATGCAGTACTTATGATTATGTTGAGAAGGAACTCCATTTGCTCTCATTAAGGATTCCAGACTTTGTCCATTTTGTTCTGTTTCATTAAATAATCTAAGTGGTACTACAGCTGATAATTGGCAAACCCTAGACAGATGCTAATATCGAAATATCATAAAAATAGTATGGTTTGTTTTTTTGTCTTCTTGTAAGCCCAATATTTCATTTTTTTACAGAATACAACATACATATTGGAAATTATGTACTTTCAGAACTAACTGAATATAAAATAATTTCTCAAATTAAGCATTATTTAATATTGTATTATTTATATATTCATTTCTGAAGCCTATCAGTTTTTCTTTTTCCAGGGAGAGAATAGCTAATGACATAACATTTATAAAGCTTGAAAATATTGTGAACATCTAAATGTTACATTGGGCCTCAAGCAGAAATGAAAAAGGTCTTGTGACTTTGCACTATTCAACATCATACATTGTTCACATAGTTTCATTAACCTTTAATTTGTTTATTAATAGATGAAATGTATATATGCAGAACACATCAGAATACCCCTTTTTATCAATATTTGGCTATAACAGATAATTTTTCATGTTCCTACTGGGAAGTTAATCACAGATTGCAAAGAACATTATAGAAGATGTTTTCCATTTTGTGTCCATTGTGACATTTTAAAATTCAAAACAGAAGTTTCCTACTGGCCTAATCTAGTTTAAATGGACTTCTGAAATTCAATTCTCTAGAATGGCCTGTCTTTTTTGCTTTCTTATTGCATAACACCAAGGCTCTGTACTGTTGGCATTCATTATTTCTTTAACTTTCTAAATTAACTTTGACGCAGTTCAAGCCTCTCTTCTACTATCAATGCTTAAATTTACATCATTTCAGACATTTCTCAGTGCATTGCACTTCTTAAACCTAACATAGGCTAAATGGTTCTTTGTTACTGAAATTGGCATCATTTAGGGCTGATATGAAATAAACAGGTTGGTTACCAAGATTTTGAAAGACCATTTGTATCTTACATAGATGATTCCTGGTTGTTTTGATTAGTGTGTTGGATTTGTCTGCATTTGATTTGCTTCTAAAATTGACTTTTGTATATTAATTTAAAAACCCACTATTACAAACAGTCTGTGATAGCTTCTCAAATTTGCCTTTTACTTTGCTTGAATCTTGCAGTGTTCCCTTAGCATGTAAAAAGGTAAGTAATGGGGTTGACAGAGTCATTTGACAATGACTGGAGAGTTTGCGACAGCCGTCAGAACTCCCCTAGTAGAGATGGTTGTGCTGCACATCTGCTGCATTCAATTCTTCAGCTGTAGAATATTTACACGTACAGTGAAGTCTTGTCAGATTAATTCCTTTTACGCTAGGAAGTGTCAATTCCACGACTCAAAGAAAGGATTAATCCTCATTAGATTTTCTCTCACAAAAGAGCTGTCTTTTTTAAAAGACTTAATCTCATTATTAATTTATGGGGTCCTTTTCAGAGCGCTTCACCCCAGGAGAAGACCTTCATATCCAAATAAACTGATCCTTCCCCTTACGAGCACCCACATTTCTGCTTTCTGCCAAGCTGATCTTATAACCAATGTTAACAAGTGCTCTGAAAAAAATATGGTAGCATTAAAGGACTAAGGAAATAGATATCATCAACATTATATTTCTCAAAAGAAAAGACAACATGACACGCCAGATAGACACACAGCTTTGAAAAATTAGGCCTTTTAGCATACCTGTGAAACTCCATTGCAGTACACAGTACTTACCACAGTTATGGTAACATTTCAGATGAGTCCTGGAAGGTGAAGGTAGGAAAGGAAATGTGAATCTTAATGTTCTTTTCCCCAAAGTAGCAAATCAAGTGTGAAATGGTATTTTCCACACTGGTGATCTAAAGTATAATTTACAAGGAAAATAGACTCTATGTGCCTCAGCCTCATATGCTTTCACAACTATATATCAAATTGCTCTCATAATATCTTTGCTAATTAAGTATTTATAGAATTATCTGTGTTTATTGATTTTGATAAGATTCAATATGGCAGATTAGTGTCTGTTCTGGAATATGCTGGTGACTCAAAATATAACCCACCATATTTAGGAAGATCTGTACTGGCCATAGAAAGAGCAATATTAATAAACCATATAACAACATATAGTATGTGTTGTGCTCCATTTCAACAAAATATAAAGTAGGTATTGAATCAAAAAGTTTAGGAGATACTGAGAAGAATACAAAATTAGTTAAATTATATATTAATAACAAAGGATGTATGGAACAATGAGGAAGTTATTGAAAACTATGAAATGTAAGAAACCTAAATTCAATTTAAATCTAAATGGTCAAGATCTGTGCCAAAATGACCAAGTGACTGACCTCATGATTGATTCCTTTGAATCTAATCTAGGAGAAGTCTAATAACATAGAGAATAGAAATGAAAGAAGTAATAAATGGAAAGATGTTTAGCTAAAAAATACTTCTGACAGATAGATTCTTTGACTTCATCCCTTTGTGACTAATGGAATATTATATGACAAAGAAACTGTAAGGAAAAAGATATGAAACACTGCTGCCATAAAAGAAGTGCTTTGTCAAGTGCTAGGTGACTATTAACAGGTTTATGTGAATGATTGCATTTAAGTATTTTAATTTTCATAAAACAAGGAAGTAGAGACAGAACAACAACAACAATATCGGAAATTTTGCAGAACAGAGTACTATACAAGAGACAGCAGATGAATTTACACTTGTCAGGGTAATAAAGCACATCACTGGCTCCCTGCAGTGAATTGACCCTATCTGGAACTTAAATGCCCATCTGGTTTCTCTCTCACCCTTTCTCTCCTAGATAGGGGGCAGAAGATGATCAGAGGACTGGATCATTTTCTCTATGAGTACATGCTGAGACGGTTGGTGTCTCAACTCTCTGGAGAAGACAAAGCTGCAGACAGACCTTCTATTGATCTTGCAGTACCTAAAGGAGGCCGCAAGAGACCTGGAGAGGGACTTTTTACAGGAGCAAATAGTGATAGCAAGAGGGTTAAGGGCTTTAAGCTGAAAGAGGGTAGACTTAGATTAGCCATTAGGAAAATATTCCGTAACTGTGAGGATGATGAGGCATAGAATAGGTTGCCCAGATAAGTTGTGAATGCCCCATCTCTGGCATTGTTCAAGATGGGATTTTGAGCAGCCTGGTTTAAAGGGAAGTGTCCCTGGCCATGGCAGGGGGCTTGAAACCAGATGATTTTAAAGTCTCTTCAAACCAGAACCGTTCTATGATTCTATTATTTTATGATTTTTTTATTTCTGGTTTGTTATCAAGGCTGTCTTAGCCATAAATCCAAACATAGCACCATCTAATGTCCTGTGAAGGAAATTAACCCTTTCCCAGACAGATCTAGAATAATCTCCATCCCTTATTCTTCATCATTAACCTCATGTTGAGCAACAAAAACTGAGGAGATTGGGATTCTGGGGTAGAAACCAGAGAGTAGTAGGGTATTCTCTTGTTGAACTCAATGACTGACTTTACATTGCTTTATTTTGGTGGGATTTTTTCCTTCCTCTTCCCTCAGTTTTTGTAATTATATTATTTTCATCCCAGGAGTTTCCTCTTTGTTTTTTTCTTTTTCACTCCTCCATCACTTGAATGGTCTGAAGTGAGCAAAGAGCAGTGTGCTCATCTTCAGTGGTGTCTGCCCACTATATGGTTTTATTTCAGAGAGAGCTGAAACTTAACTGTAAGATTGGATGAACAGCTGAGTGACAGAGGTGAAATTATTTTATTTTCATCCTAGATAGCAACTTTATTGGTATGATCCATGTTTTTGTTATTCAAATATGAGTTACTGATAATGTAATACTTTACTATTTTAGAAGAAGCAGCAAGTTCATAATGCAGTTAGCCTCTTCCTTATCAAGAAAAACATCTCACCATGAATATATAATTCTGATAGTTCATCAGACTACGAACTTTATAACCTTTTAGCCTTGTGTGACATTTCACGTACAGTTCTGCAGAAGCCTATGGAGAACTCTTTTTTTTTTCAGAAATAATTTTTTAGCCTATAGCTAAATTACTCAGTCTTTGGCATAAGTACATAATCTTGACACTTTGTCCTTTATAAAGAAAGAATCATAAGGCATTTGCCATGAGGGAATATTGATTAAAAAAGAGATCCCTTTTTGTTAACAAACACAAAGCAGTTTTTTAACTTTCATTGTACACTGAAATTCAAAACTCTAAAATTTTTCAGCTTAGATCATGCTGCCTGAACCTTGGGGTTGAGGAGATTTGTCTTTATATGGATGTTCCATAGAGAAAAGAGAAATGAGAGCTCTAACCCTCCTGTTCACTCCATGTCACAGCATGTCTATTTTCTCAATGCACAGATGAAAGACAGAGGCTGGTATTGGTTATTATGATTAATAGAAACAAATAAATAAGGTAATAAATAATATTACTACAGCAACTTTATTTTACATTCCTAGCTTCATCTCTTCATTTCATTCCACACAGTGATAACCCTTGAAGCCATGGGTCTTAACTATCAGTCATAGGAAACTACATCTCTGAAATAGCCAATTTGGACAGAACCAGACCTGGGAAAATATATCAGTGAAAGAGTTGGGAGGTAGATAGAAATCATGACATGAAAATTAGCCTCCTAGACTAGCTGGTCTTGGTGGGTTATTAGTGAGGTGTTGGAAAGAACCACAGTTAAGACAATGGCTTGTTTATGGTTCCTAAGTTCTGATGTATTCTCAAGATATGAGGTAAAAAATCCAGTGATATTTCTGCCAAGGGCAGGCATATTACAAACACAGGTCCAGTAACTGCAGCTGCTCTTATGCCACAGAGCACTGCCCAAAGCACATATGGTGAAATATGTCAATTTTTGAGGGGAATAAGAGTTAAAATTCACTTTACAATTCAGCAGTGCTGAGGAGGGTTAAAATAAGAGAAATTTTAAACCCCGACCTTTTAGATTTTATGGCTTATTTACCAAAAATTTAAGGGTCCAAACAACAGACATTTAGTTGTTTTGCCCATTAAAATTCAAGAAATATGAAATATAGTTACCAAAATGTCTCTGAGCACTCAGTCTCCTCCTCGTACACAATTAAAATATTACAGTATTTCAGGGTAGCGCATTAAGAAAAAATAAAGCACTCATAAATAGCTTTGAAGTGTATTTTTTTTTTTTTTGCCATGTATAAAATATAATGTCTTGTCTTAATTGAAAAATATTTAAATTTGGAAAATGTCTTCTAAGAAAAACATCCATATCATATATATTTAAATCTTTTATTTAACATAGAGTAAACATAACATGCATTAAAATAAGCATAGCATTCAACTTCATTTTCTCCCTCTTTCAATGTATTGATTTAATTTTAAAGCATGTGTGATTCAATATTATGATTCTATTTTCGTCTCCTCACTTCAAGAAAGAAGTTTGGAGCGTGTCCAGAGAAAGGCAGCAGAGATAGTGAAGGACCACAAGCCTTGTGAGGAGCAGTCGAGGAACTTTGTGTTTGTTTAACCTGGAGAAGAGGATACTGAATGGTGTGCATATGTGTCTTCTTTTATTCCTTGTTCTAGACACTGCTTTAAAAATTATTTCCATAGCTGTCATTCTAGGGAACTAAATTTAAAATTAACAGCCAAAATGCTGTATCATTAAAGGATAAAGAAAGCATTCTAGATGAGCAAACCTTAAAATTGTCTAAGTTTTTATGACAGTTTGTTTGGAAACATGCCTTATTACTAAATTGGTCCCTGCTTTTTAGACACAGAGAGAAAGAAAGAAAAAGCAACCAAAAATCCCTACAAGAATTTAAAAGGAATATTGGAATTTTTTTTTGTAATTCTATTTTTGCGAGTTACAATACTGCCTTCAACCCATACATCCACTGATTCATCAATCTAAAGCGTACTGAATCAAGACAAAAAATGAAATTATTTAAACCGTGGTCAACATAATTTTGAAATTCAATTTCTTTCAGCTAGTGAGAATTTTGGTGATACAAAGACTGGGAGATGTCATTGATTAAAAATGACTACACAGATTGGTAGGATCATGTATAGAATTTTGAGGCATTTTCATGCATGGTGTTGGTTAAGAACAGTATGTTTAAGCATCCAGTGTTTCTGACTTCCTAATTTTCTATCTGCCTCTGAATACTGTTAACTACCATCTATTGAAGGACACTCTGCTCCATTTTGGACTATATTTCAATCATGCAAAAGGAAAACTATTTCAGTTGAGAGCTCAGACCTTCATCACAGCACAACCTGTTGAGACTTTCTAAGCTGTAAATCTCTTGTATCTGGAAATAGAGGAATTCTATCAGACTTTCAAGAGAAAGTTGCGCACTTGAGATCACCTTCACCAGTGGTACAAACTAGGAGTTTGACTTTGCTGTAACAGATTCACCTAGAAGGCAGCATCTTTGCTATGCTATGCTGTGAGAATGCCTCCAGGCCATTTCAGAAAATGAAACAGGGTTGACATGTGGGTATAATGATTCATGGTTTCTGTCAGCTTTCATTGTGGTATCTGAGCAGATTGCCTCTTCCAGCTGGGCAAACAGTGACCTCTTGAGCCACTGAAGTTAATTCTGACAAGAAATGTGCATCAGAGGCTTGAAATGTCATGCTTCATAGTCCAATATATTAATATAAAATGAAACAGACGGTGATTTAGATGGTGAACAACAACAGTTCAAGGATGAACAGGTCGTCCATTTATACACTGACCTGGA
>VZSJ01002769.1:148430-176223 GCA_013398405.1 Pheucticus melanocephalus
CTAAGTTTTATTTGCATGAGATGTGGGTTTTCACTGCTTTTTAAAATGAGATAAGAACACATATATTTTTTGATTGCAATGTAATCTGTTAAAAAAGCCTCACCAAACAAAATAATCTCACTCGCCTCAGACTTATGTACATGACAGAAATTGTGGGAAATAAACCAATCTGTCATGAAATAAACCAAATTGTAATAAGTGACCATTTTCTGTATTTCCATTCTGGGTGCATGGCTTGGGAATAAGCACACAAAAGCTCTGACCTGGTGTCTAACAGTGTAAAAAATTACTTCTGGAGAATCAAAGTTTATTGACTTTGATATCATTCTTCAAAGCCTTTTGATGTTCTTTGTCAAAAAGACCTTCCATCCTTGGAAGTGTCTTTTGGGTGGTTGGGAAATTCACAACATTACTCTGTGCATCACTATTCAAGCTACAAACTCAAAGTTTCCTTAACAGGGCAATGAGCCTCCCGTGCTTTGTGGTGTGAGTAGCTGCCTCACATACAAAATAATTGACCATGTTGAAATCCATAGAAATTCTGCCACATCTTCACATTTCTGCCTTAGGCTAAATGCAATGAAAACCATTTGGGGTTGTTGCTGTCAGGAGTCCAGTCCTAATCATCTTTAATTACAGATAATCTGTTAAAACCCACTTTGGCAAAGTCATGAGCAACTTCCTTAGCTATTCCTTCCTTCTAAAAAGAGCAGGATGTCTCTATTTTACTGTTTGGTGCCACTTCAGACATTTATTCCTTGACTGTTCAAGTCTCTTTCAAATAAACATCAACAAAAAAACCCCCAAAACCAAAACAAAACAAAAACAAAAACAAAAACAAAAAAAAACCAACAAGACAAAAAAAGTTATGAATGACATGTACAGACCTCTGCTCTTTTAGTACCCTGCATTTCATGATGCTTGTCTATTCGTTAATTAATAAGTACTTCTAAAGACAACATGGGATGTCCTTTGCTGATATCCCTCTGCTGTGTATATATTAGGTCTGTAGAAAGATTGAGGTGTTTTGTGACATTGTAACATTTCCTTCAAAGGAAGAGGAACCACAAATCTAAAAGAGATCACTAAAAATGTGCCACTGCGTCAGCAGTAGTGGCCTTCCTAGTCCATAAAGTCCAAGTAGATCTTTTTCCTTCTCAGCAACTGATGGGCAAAACTTTTTTTCAAAATGACAAATAAAATTTACAAGATGTCACATAGAACATAGAACAGACAAATAACAGGTGTTTGTTTTCAAGAGCTGTGTTAGATTGCAATACAAACCCACACCACTTGAGAGATCTGTTACCCATTTCTTCTATGCTTGGAAACTGAAAACAATCCTATCATCTGCAGAGTCAGAAGCAGATTGTTACTAGAGAAGCTACCAAATGATAGAAAGGATGTTAAGAGAATGGAAGAAAACTTGATTAATTTTTTGTTTATTTTCATGTCAGATTTTTTTACAAAATTTACATTTTATAAAACCTGCTTTTGAATGTATTTCTCTAATATCTGCCTTGTTATTTTTCTATCAGTATTTTAAAAATTTATATGTTTCCCTTAAAGTTATGAGTACTTTTTCCGAATCAAGTTGCAATTCCCATGATCAGATACGCAAAAATTGAATTTACTAATCTGCTTAATGTTTTCAGTAGAAAGTGATTCAAAGAACCTGAACTACCACATTCATGGAATAGCAATTTGCAATTAACAGAAATCTGTATTCTATAAATGGGAACAAAAAAAAGCAAGTGAAAAGATGTTTCATTTTTCTAATGGGTCCTCCAGTGACTGAAATCAGAATGTCACCAAAACCTTGATGGTGATGACATGTTGGCTGGTTTTGGTGTTGATGGGTATAAGACATAACAGCTGAACATAAAACACTAACAGTTTAAATTTCTGCCTTCATTTTTTCTTAGAAAATTATATGTGAAGCAATTTTATACATTTTTTCCCCTTCTCCAAAGTGTAGATATCTTGACGTGCTAAGCATGGTTTATTATTAAGCCATTAACAATGGTACCTTTTTATTTAATATGTATTTTGAATATGTAAGGCAATATTTTTATATTGTTCACTTATAATTGCTGTCCACATGGACAATGAGATGTTGACCACAATTGCATGAGTAAAAACATCTAGCCAATTATTCATCCACTCAGTGGTTCATTCATCAAATGCATGTCTCTTCAGTTTAAATATGAGGTTGTCATCTGGGACAGTGCCAAGAGCTCTGCACAAGTCCAGGTAGAAAATATCAGTTCCTCTTCCTTTATCCACCAGCACTCCAACTCTTTGGAGAAGATTGCCAAGTCTGTCTTTCCCTTCATCACATTGAATATTTGTCCAGATGCATCTTAAGATTTATTATCTGTTCACAGCAAAAAAGAAAGATAAAATACTAGGAAATGATTTTTCAAAGACTGATGCTACTGGTACAGTTTAAGTCAAATTTTGCTTAAGGATCTGGCAAGAAGCATAAACTCACCTTAACATGTTGAATGATTTACAGCTATAATGTCCTGGTTTTGTCTTAATTGTAACCTTCCTCTGGCAGTAACCCCACTGGAATGGTAGAAGAAGAGAAGTACTAATCCATTAAGAGTGACTGCCAGAAAATGCGGACAACTTTGCTCTGGAATACCCCTCTCCTTAGACAAATATATGAAAGACTTCCTTAAAATGCAGTTTTCAAGTAGACAGCAATGACTTACTAATGTAGACTTACTTACTCAAGCTAATATAGGCTTGAGTCTTCTCCTTTGGTCTTTCCCCAGAAAATTAATTAGCCTCTAATAATGGGAGTGTATCTCATGAATGAGGTACTTGGGGACTTTGACAGGTTAATTACTGGATATCTGCACCCTGTTCTGGAAGAAACCATTGTCATCTACTACATTAGTAGAGATTAAAGGGAAGAAAATGCATGCAGATCATCATAGGTCTTAATGAAATGTATTTTTTGCAACAACAGCCTTTCATGGCTTCACAAATATCCCTAAAAATATCTGTCTTGAGAAATTCTTATAAAGGCTTGCTTCAGAATATTTAATTATTTTTGGTTCACAAGAAGCAACATTAAAAATGAAGCCACTGGTAAACATTGAGTTTTTCTTAATACAGCACACACTTTTTAATGTTTCATATCACTAGAGTTCGTTAGTGGGTTTGTTTGGTTTTTTTTGAGTAAAAGTTTCCATGCTACAAAATCAACACCTTTATTACAGAAAAGAGAATAACACCTTTCTTGTAACAGAATTTGTAGTGAGAGTCAATTTCTCCTTTTATTCATGTTTTAAAATTGAATTGAATTTTTACAATCCTTCACAAAAATATGAAAACCTTGGGTTTATGTTCCTACACCATACAGCAGCCATATTTATTATAGGAAATTACTTCAGTTTACAACAGGACTTGTTATTTGCAAATTTGTTGGGGCACACCATCTCATCCATCGGGGGAATCTCTGCTTGTGATGTACAAAATGGGTCCTTATTACATGCAATAAAAACATGCCTAATCGTGTTGAAGCATGAAATTTAAATTTGGCTCTCACAATGTGGTTATGCCATCTGCACAGGGCAGGTATGGATTGATGGTTACACCATTTGGTATCTTCTTGAAACAATACCAGCCATAAGCTATAAACTAAGACTATTTTTCTTGGGGAAAATAGTTTTGCCTAAAAATCTCATTTTTCTTTTTTTTTTAATTATACAGCTGAAGTAGTTTTGAGTGTTCTACCAATTCCAAACTATCTTGAATAAAAATATCTTGGTGTTACCATGTATGCTGCTCTTTGTACATAGCATTTTATACATTATAAGATTTATTGTCTTACAGGAACAATTAAAAAAATGAAAAACTTAGGAAAATGCAATAACTATTCATAAATGCATAAGTTATAGAAGAAATTATACGGTATCAGATAATAACAGACACCTTTTTCTTTCATAAACAGACACACAAATGCGTATAAAAATGGTACAGACTGAAAAAACCACAAAATCTTCAGAAAGCTGCAAAAAACTCTTCATAATTATTTCATAGAAATTAACTCTTTTATTACTCTATTTGCTTCTCTGAGATTACAAAACCTTTTGGGAAGTCTTACACACATGGGATATACAAATTCTAAATATCAGAAATGGAGTAATCACTTAATATTCAGTAAAAAACCTGAAGGTGAATTTCCAGAACATGGCTTTTATTGAAGCTTCAAACACTGGTCTGAAATCCTCAAAATTAATTTAACTTCTCAAATATGGAATAGTTTATATAGTATATTCCCTATTTGGATATGCATTTCTAGTGAGCTAAGAGGAATGGATTAAAAAAGAACAAAGAGTGAGATAGAGAATTAAGAAGATATTTTTTAAGGCAGGACATGCATCTCACGTAAGTATCTCCTTTCTAAATCCTGTTTGTCTCATTCAGGAAGCCCTGTGGTGTTTTCTTCTGGATTTGTTTTTGGTTTTGAGGGGAGAGGGGGAGAAAAGAACCACTTTTCTCGTAAGCCATATGAATAAAACTCATAATTTTAATAACAGGTTTTCTGAAACATTTATGTCTGAATATATATATATCAGAGCAATTGTATAATACGTTTCTTTGCAATAATAACATAGTAGGAAGGCAAGTACTATTGACAAAGACCTAAAGGTGCACTTATTGCCTTTCATTCACAAGAATATAACAAAGTAGTAAGTACACTGGTATAATGAAAATTTTAATTCCCCCTAATGATCTATATAGAATGTGTTTGATTGGTTCTGCAGCTTTTATTTCTTTTTGGGTGGGTTTTCAGAAAACCGGACAGTCCTGACAAGCAGTTAAGGTGCAATGGGCAAATTAGCATTTTCTGATACAAAACTCTTCAATTGGAAATGACTTTTGACCAGCTCTTCAATAAGACTGCCTTAATTCCAAGCCTGCTCACTGTATAGTAAAATTGATTTTGCCTATTCAATAACCTACCTGCAGTCAAGAGGCAATTTGAGTGTACCACATTCTTCATTGCTTTTCAAATTATGTATCTTACTATGGATCGCCAATGTTATCAGCTAAGTGAGGGACAAGCTATTCTGAAGTGGTTTTCAGAAGGTAATCCTCACAGGGACTGAAACTAAAAGTCCATTTTGGTACTACAATTGAAAAGAGCATAAGCTTTTCTAATCTTCCGGGGAAAAGTGCATTTACCTTTCAGTGATGACTGACACCCTCATGCAGAATCATGTGAAGATTTTGTCTTGAAATTCATGACAAGACATATCCATGTCTTGAAATTCGTGACAAGTTCTGTGATCCAACTTAAGTTGTACTTTCTAACTCTTGCACTGGAGAAAATAGCAATGTGAACAACTAAGTCTACACACAGCACCAAAATTGCTGTGCTGCTTGTACTTAATTCTTTATGATTGTTAAAAGCCTGTTATGCTTAGTGGGATTCAGTTCATGAATTCTGAACACACAGAGTTGGTAAGGTTAGGTAAAGCATTAAAAGTTCACATGTAACAGCAAAAAGTCTTTCCAAATGTTCAAAGCATGGATCTTGGGTCAGTTTTATGGACCTCTGAACCTTTATGGTCCAAGCAGAGATCAAGAAATCAGTAAGTGGCCCTCAGAGAAATCCCTTTTTAAAAGGAAATTTTCTACTGTTATGCAAGGTTTGGATTGAGAATCTATGCTTCACAGTTCCCAGCCAAAGTGAGCTTTTGTGGACAGTGGGTAGCACTTCGTGCTGTTGTGTGGTCTTGCTTTTACCCGCACCAGATATCTGCCAGGATTTTGACAGAGCTTAAAGACTTTTATATGTTAGGAACACAAAATGTAACATTTCATTATGTCTTGAGGGTAAGAGAACCTTTCAAAAAGTCTTCCAAGAGAAATTAATCTTCTATATGCTTTCAATGGATTGTAGTTTATAGGCTACTAAATGGAAATATAGGAAGTAACTGATGTCCCATTTTCCTTAGTGCCCCCTGCTTCTTCATATGAATGGAAAATGGTCTTATAAAACTTATTTTCCTGTGGTTTCTGAAGTATGGAGGTGGCATTTTAAAGATGTGTCTTGAAGCTGTAGTTTCATTGTTAAAGCTATTACATAGCCCTTATTGCTTCATCAAAGTTTTTAGACTCAAACTGAGCTACTGAAATCCTGGTTTCCCAGAAGTATGGGAACTGCTAGGAAATGAGACAAAATGTATGTCCCTACAGTTGACTTAAATAAAAGACTGGATCTGTAAGGCTTTGACTTTAATTTTTAATGTTAAACCGCCTAGTGAAATCTCTACCCTTTCAGAAGACATGGAGACCAAGCGCTGAATATTGAAAATATAGAAGCAAGGTGGGTCCATAAATGTGTCTTAACTAGCATGGTTTTTGGGGAGAGGAGTGTGTTTCCAAAACTTCCCCAGACCTTTTAGGTTAATCTTCACCTGCAGAATCAAATCTCCCAAGATAAGCTTGTATCTTGTCACTGCCCAGTTCACTGGTTCTTGGTATTAACTGCTGACTTGTTTTCTTCAGGGGTTTGATTTTTATGTTTTCACAGCTGAGGAATAAGCCTCATGTTTCTGGGGAATGAGGGATTATACATCATAAACCTTCCAATACACATGATGTAGGGTTTGATAGTTGTGGCATATTTGCATAGTGCTGCAATTGGTAGTAAAGTGAGGTAAAGCTGATTCTGTCATGCCAAATGTAAGGATTTAAGCAGGACAAGCACCTAGTTCTCCTACGTACTTTTACTGTTGCCACAACATTGCAACACCATAGCGTAAACTATTCATTCTAGCTGATTTATTTTCTGCTGTCCTGTGACAAGTTCATCCTATTCTGTGTTCAGAGTAGTTGTAACATAACTTGGTATTTCTGTCCAGAAGTACCTGTAAACACACAAAGGCTGTATTGTTGTATTGCCAGGATTCTCATTTTCATCAGAACTTTCAGCAACAGGCCTAACTGCCTAGAGAAAAATATTCAAAAAGAGTTGAGGTTTTTGGAACTCCAGATCCTCTCTCATTCATACTTTTCCTTAAGAAAATAATACTACATATTTTGCATATTATTTTATATTAAGTAACAGGCAAAAATGCAAAAACATAACAATTGTTACATGGATTATTTAGCTTTTCATGTGTGATATTCATCTATTCTTCATGAGGAATTGCAATGTTTTCATGCTCTGTGGAGCTGAGCTGTTATTCGTAAATATTTGGAGATGCCTGCTTATACATTTGAATAGTTCATGTCTCTTGAAGAGAAAACTTCTAAGAAAATTCTGTGGATTTGTAGTCCTAGATATGGTGGTTGTAAGCTGTGAGTATTCCTTTCATAGCAGCAACAATCTTTGTGGATTGGCTCAGCTGTGTCCTGCTGTGTAGAGTTTGCTGTATCTGGCTGTGTCTAGAAAGGGAAATGCTATTTCTTTTTCCAATTCTTCTTCACCTGCTCATTCTCACTTCCCAAAATTGCGGTGCTCACAAAAAAAACTTATGTTCTTCTTTTAATGGCAAAAGAAATCAAAATCTTATACTCTCATGGCATTTTTAGGGATAGCAAAATTTTTTCAATAGCAGAATGCAGTGGGATCTGGAGAGAGAGGTGCCTTGTGAAAAAGAAAACTTGCTTCAAACTTATGAGAGTTACTGTAGATCAATTTGCGAGTGAAACCACTGAGGGCAAGTGATTTTGATTCCTGTATCAGCAAGCAGGAGGGTTTCCTATGAACATTTTTCTTCTTCATCTTTTAGCACATGTATTGGCAAAATAATCAAAAGATCCAATGGAGAAAAGGTTAGTGATTTTTCTTCCATTTGCTGCTGAAATTTGGACCTAGTGACTGATTTCTGCCAATGAAAAATCAGCCATGTTTAAAAAAAGCTACTTGTACTATTAACATGCTTCACACCAGAAAATGCTTGGTTATCATTGTCTATTGCTATTTGTCTTCTGGAGGATTTTTTCATACTTTTCAAAGATCTGAGTAAAAAACAATGAGGATAAATATTAAATTGTAAAATGGAAGTATTTAAGGTATCTGAGAGCAAAATATTCAAGGAATGAAAATTTGCAGCCAATATATATAGCTTAAACAATTTCTTGTGTGCTTTGGTGATTTTCAAGTCTTGCTTCATATGTGGGATATGAAAAATTGACCTAAAATTGGAAAGACTATTTCTGTTATACAACTAGATTTCTACTTTTGTTTGCCCTCAAAAAAACAAATTCAATAGAGTAGGAATCATTTTTGTAAAACTTTGAAAGCCCAAACATATAAAGTCTGGGAAACTGGATTTTCCTTATCACTCTTGTAAAGATTAGACTGCAAATGATGTTGGATAACAGATTTAGATGTAAAATTGGTCTGACTGACTATATTAAGCTGGTGAGTAAATAACTAGAGTGATATATTTAGGGAAATTCTGCAGTTGATTGAGGAAAACAAAAGACTATCTTAACATAAAATTGTGATAGATGTGAGAACAGTAATAGGCATATTGAATACTTTCATTTCATTAGTTGGAAAGATTAAAGAAACCACATTTCCTTGAATCTAGAGTTATGTTACTACGAAAACAACAGAAAATAGGGAGAAAAATGTATTTGCTCATTCCATGAAACAGGCTTTATTCTGCAAGACAGAACAAATACAGCCAAAATGTCATAGCAAGAAGTGAAATTAATAATAGTATTATGGAATTACACATCAATTTATTTTTAATAAGAAATGTGTCAGATTCCCTTGATTTGAAAAAAAAGTGATATTTCTCTTGTGGTAGCTGTGTAAATTCCAATCTGATCTCCAATAAGAATCTTTTTTGGACCTTTAGATAATTATTTAGTCTGTAATTTGATTCTGTCTTTTTTTGGTTGATGATCAAATCAGAGACCATATTTGCTTCTAAACTGTTTTTATGCTCTGTGCAGTACATGGGAAAGTATATCATGTAGAACATGGAATAAATGTGATTGCAAGCCTGGTTTTGAACATGTTGAAAAAGAAAATGTTATTTTAAAAATACCTTTTTATTAGAGTATGAAACTAAAGTACTACATTTATGATGTATGGTTTCCAAAAGTCCATAGATAACAATAATTTATGAGTGAGATTTAAATTCTTGTATATCATAGGTTGTTGAAGATACCTGCATAAATTCTAGTGATTTTTGCTAATAACTCTATTTATTTTAGGCACCTCAGATGGATTTGTTCACACTCTTGACACAACTTCTTGGTCATTTCTCTTATTTAGCAGAATATGAGCATATATGCACTTCTGAAGCCTAACAGGATAAAGTGAAAAGTAGGTATTGAGCAGCATGTTTCCTGAGTAGATGAAGCAAGTACAGTAAAAAGGGATGTTTGCCATATTTGAATTTACTGTGACCATTATCTCTTTCATTAAAAAATAAAAGGGGGGGGGGGAAACTGTTGAAGGAAATACTAGAGTCACTAAATAGTGGCCTATTGACCTGAGTATTATGAGCAAGAGGATGACCTACATTGTGGACCCTTGAATAGTTCAGGCTCACATTCTAGAATTACACAAAAAATTAGGAATATCATTATCTGTGTAAAAAAAGAAATTTAAAAAGATGGTGTGGTCAAAATGTTGTCTATCCTAAAGAGAACTTAGTCTTTGAATCCCCACAGGTATTATAGAGTTTTATAAATATTATATATCAACGCAGTATGATTATATTTGCTTGAGATTGCTTTTGCAACCCCAAACAGGAGCAAAATTTCAGGTAGACATTTCTTATAATTAAGTTTGATGTTTTCTTTTCTTATGCTGTTTCTGTCTGTTCAGACAGAGATATATTACTTCCACAAATATGTATGGAAGAAATAAACTATTCTTTAAAACTTTCTTATTATCCCAGCTTAGGACAAAGGATATTGGCAATTAAGGATTCTCTACCTGAAGTACCTCACCCTTCCAGTTAACTCATTAGAGACAGGTATCTGCTGTTCACTTTTCCTTGTGTAATAATAGTACCTTGTCTCAAAGAGCTAAGTTAGCAACCTATCTGCCCTTGCCACCCCAGTGCACTCTACTGGTATCTCCCAAAGACCACTGAATCATTAATCTCTTCCATTACCTACAAGGTTTTGATGGCTATTTTAAGTCTAACATGTGTATTGACTGCAGTCTTTGGGAAATTAAGTTGACAAAGGCTATGTCCAGTATGTTATTTATGCTTAATAGCAACTCAGCAAAGTGGTAACTGTGAAAGATATGACCTCAAATTGTCAGCAACTGATCAAATGCTTCACATTGCACATAAAAAACCCAAAAATTTGAAACACCTTCAATCTGATCAGGAAGAGAAATTGCTTTTCATATTTCATAATCCAAATAACTAAGTTGTTGCAGAATTTTCGAAAAATAGATCCTCCCAGTTCTCATACGTTTTACTCATCACTCTTCTATTCATGATCAATCTGAGTTTTTAAAGAACCTCTGCAGTAAATAGGATCACATCAGACTGGGTAAGCGTAGGCTGTAAAAGCATTCACAGTTAAAATGAACTTAGAAACTATTATCTAACATTTATACAGGAAAATTTCCAAGTACCAACCTATTGCAGCAGGAGTTTGCAGAGAAAAACATACAGAAACCATAACAACTACAAGAAAAGTCTAAAACTGATAAATGGATGAAAATCCTTTAAACTCTGTAATCTTAGATGGCAGCTGTTTCCTGAAAGTCTGATTACTGAAATTAAAGATTGGCTTCATTATTTCACTCATTTTCATATTTCTTTTAGCTCATTAACCTTGCCAAAACTGCTCAAAACAAAAAAAAGGAGGTAATTGCACTGAGCTTTCTTCTGCCTGACCTCACTAACCTTAGTTCTACCTATGAATTAATATTTGAAGAGGTAATATAGAATTATATTTACCTGAAATCATGGGACTAGTATTTATATTGATGTTGATGTTGTCACTGATACGAGGAGGCATTTTCCCCGTGACTAGTTATTGATGCAGCAGTAGGTAATCTGAACAGCTAAATATAAGACACCATTCTTGACTGACCACAGCAAGAAAAAAGTATCTCTATGTAGAGTACATTGACAACATCTTCCAATTTTCCTGTTTCAGACCATACATAAACTTTTGTTTATCCTCTTCATTCATCACCTGATCTTTGCTTGTGTGTCCAAATTGCTGCCCAACATCAAGTTCCTTATCCCAGTTCCAGGATTTTGCCTAAACTAAGAAATTCAGCTGGTTGTATTTATGTCTGCCCTCATTATATCTTCTCAGTTTTGATGTTGTCCCACTGGTTAATTTGATCTAGGACATATGTCACTATGACAGACCAGCATCACACCAGGGCTGACCCTGACCACTGTTTGCACACTGGACCCTATCTCTAACATTCTAAGTCCACACCAAAGCTCCTTGCTAGTGAGGGCATTGACCATGCTTCAGAATATTTAAAAACAGATCCTAAGAAAAGGAGGGGCAACCTTCCAGCTTTTTTTGTGATAGGTTCTACCAGTGAAAGGAATCATGTAGATTCCATTTGGATTCAGCCAGCTGAACTCCTAGAAGGTAAGATGTGCTCAGAGCAATCTCTGTTATTTCTATCCTATCCATGTTTCTGACCATGTGTTTTGTAGGCCTATATGAATTTAAAAAATAGATTTTTTTTTTACAGGGTGAGATTTTAAGGGATATGTAGGATATTTTGCTCTTGCTCTGTTTATAAAGAAAGCAATCAGGTTATTTCCACCTGAAAAACCATCACTTGTTAAGCAGTGCCCTGTTATCGTGTCTAGTTGTCTTTACAAGGCAATATTTGGGCATGCTAACAGATATTCCTGTAGTTTAACAGTCCAACTAATTTCTGAAAATAAAACAAGAACTGCTGTAAGTTCTTGGATAGTTTTGCCCTGAGTCTACATTACTAATAGACCGTGTTGGTTTGCTGTACTGAGAAAGGCCATTTTCAGAGGAGTTTTCTGGGCTCAGAAAAAGCTAAGAAAAATTAAGTGCTCGTGAGTACTTATAACATTGAACAGCTAATGTGATTTGGGGGTTTATGTCTATTGGTGCTGGAAATGTTATTCTGACAGTCCCATTTAATTTGATTATAGAAAGACAATATGTAATGAGTAAGATAAAATATTTAGAAAAACAAAAATGCTAATATTGCACATATCAGGAGTCATAGTTTCCATTTTTCTTCAGGTATATTATGTTCTACCAAAAAGAACTCTGCTTATCATGATTCTATTGATGATGAGAGATGTTGCCTTCTTTTTCTCAGGTAGGGACAAAAATGTTTTCTATCACGCGAGGACATTTTTAAACAGCATGGAAGAGATAACAGCAAATTTGTGCAATTGAAACATGAACAGTAACAAATATTTGCAAGCTTCCTATTTTTGTTATTGGATGATCTCATTGCTGAAAAAACATAGAGCAGCATCTGGTCTCTTAATCAGATTAAAAATGTGTTAAACTTGTGACAGTAAAGTGCATCAAATGTTTCTGTAAATGTTTGGTCCTTTATTGTTTTTCACTGCTGAGACACTTTCTTGATTAGGATACTCAAACTTAAAAAACAAAAGGGATAGAGAGAGACATACAGAAGTAAGAGTAAGGTGGAGGTCACTATGGTACAGAATTTACACAGACACAAGTTTCTTCAAACCAGGTTGAAGACAGGGTGATGACTCTGGTATAATGATGGCACTTACTCTCATTGTCAAAAACAAAAGTAACATGAATAACACAGGATGCTCCAGGATGGCAGATGTCCTCTTTAGGCTGTGTAGGAGGTGGCTTCCTCTTTGCTTTAAAACTAACAATCCAAGTATTTCTAAGTCATGGTTTTATTTTTTTTCTTCCAGAAGTTTGCATTGGAGTATGATTTTCGTTGTTGGGTTTTTGGCTTTTTTTTTTTCCAAACAGAATTTTTAAAGACTTGAAATGTTTTCAAGTTCAATCATCAAACTCCTTTTATACAATGATTCAGATTAATCTTAAAAATAATTTTCTTGCATTTTTTTGTCTTGATGCTCCTTCTGAAAGGCTGCTATCAGGATTTTATTTTTTTAGAAAATCTTCTAATTTCTGGTTTAAATATACTAACGTCTAACAGTAATTTATTCTTTAACCTCAGGTTGTGCTTCCTCCTGTCCTTCTTCTTCTCCTCTCCATCTTTAATAACCATATCATTTGACTACATAAGACAAAAATGTTACCTCCTTTGGCAGTATATTATTTATTCCACCATCATACCAAATTTTCCTAGTCCACACATATGTATGGGACAAGTACATCTACTTTTTAAAATTTTACTTATTTATTTGTTTTATGGATAAGATCTCAGCAGCACTATTTAAGATAAAGTGAACAATTTTCTAACAAACAATTTTCTGGTGTCCTGTGCTACAAACCATGGCTGGAATGCTCCAGCCATACTATATATTCTGAGATATATAATATATTTAATATTTACATTTAATATATTCTGAGATAACATCTGCCTTTTCATTACTGAATTATTAGTAATTTTTTAACCTATCATAAGATGATGGAAAAAAACAATCTCTTTACACTAGTGAGTTGCAATTAGTAGGCTCGTAGCACAATTTGATATTAATCCCCAAAGGGCAGTGATCTTGCCCTCTATAAATTATCTGATTTTCTGTTACTCTGGTCATCATATTTATGTGGCTCTTCATGCGTGATATCTTAATATCCTGCCAAATTATTTCCATGCTTACATTATCAAAAACTTCCTGGGCCATGGCAGGTTAATGTGATATACTGTTACTTTTAGCAAGTCAAAGTTTGATTTTTAATTGGTTGTGGTTCAAACAAGAAATAGAATAAAGAACCACGGAGACAAAGAAAAAAAAATGGAAATTCCTCTTCTTTGACAATCATGATCATTTTTAAGTAGATATAAATTACAATTTGAAGCTGACTGTTAAGAGCCTAACTCTTCCCCATGGGAACTGGGACTTGGTAAATTTTGGGTTCTTGTGGCAGAGTGCTTACTGTGAGATAAAGCCACTTTTTAACCATAGTATTCCAATGAAAAGTTTCCAAAAGTGTCCTGAATTATTAAATATGAATAACAGAATGGCAATATGAGGATTTTAAAATAATGACTGAGCTCTGAAGAAAAAGGAAGTATAGTAATCCAGAATTTGTTTGATCATAATTGAAAGCCAGGGGGTTAGAGATGAAACACAGACACTTCCATTGCCATTGACAGTTCCTGTGACTAGATTCTGACAATCATTTAATTAATTAATTTATTTATAAAGCTTATTAATTATTGAGTCATTCTCAGTGCAATATCTTGCAACACTTTTCATGAACAAAGTTAAATATATCTATGTTCTCTTAAAGGATCTGCTAATTTGCAAATTATACTACTGAGGTTTCTATGTGGTGAGAAAATTATTTGTGATTTTCATTAGTATTTCTTAAACAACAGCTGTTTAGCATTTTTTATTTATTATTTTTATTTTTTATTGACAAGAAATTTTATTATTATCTTATTAAATCATACAAAAAATGTTCCAATCAAAGTTATATAAAGTTATATGAAGTTTTTTTAATCGAAACATCTTATTTTTTATTAGGAAATGCACTAATAAATATATTGTTTGTGTTTTTACTGCAAAAAAAATATTTGGAAGGAGAGAAAACAAAACCCCAATGCCTTTGACACATACATCATAGTTTTTATATAACAAAAATGAAAAAATAATTCCCAATGGTATTTAAATATACCAAGTATTTGTTTCAGTCGGAAACTCTCAATATGTTGCAATTTCAAGTGGTGTTGTTTTGTTTTATACAAAAATTGTCGAGGATAAAAATTCTCAAAAATGAAAGCTTTTTTTTTTTACTTGTTCTAGGGATTTATTTTCTTATTATTTAATGGTAGAAACTTACAATTAACATAGTAGCATTTAGATGGTGTTCATATTAGGTTGTTATTCAACATGGGTGATACAGATATCAAATGTTTCAATGGTTGTTTAGTGGTCAACCTGACAAAATAGTTTGTTGTCTTTTTCATTGTTGATCTCTTCCAAAATTTCGAATTCTATGTTATGTTCTTCTATGTTATATTCTTCTTACACTGACCCCTTATTTCAACGTCTGTTATTATATAGCAACTCTTCTTTTCTTGCTAAAGGCAATCAGGAACATCCTGGAGAACGAAATCAGATTCTTCACATACATAATTGTTACTGTTCAGTTTCATCATTCATTCCAAAACCAAGCAAAAGAGTCTTAAAGTGTTAGAGCAGGTTATTCCAGGTTGTTAAAAGGTCCAGGCTTATTTTTTATCCTTCCACTATCCTTCTAATCCTCCTAATATTTTATTTCATATTCTTTCCACTATTTATATGCAATATTTTATTTCCAGATAGTCAAGGAAAAAAAATAAATCTGTAAACCTGTAAGCAAGACCTGTAAGCAAGACACTAAACTTCTACACTTTCTTAAGTAAGTTTTCTCAGCTTTCCCAGATGAAGCGACAGAAGGAGTTTGTGGGTTTATGCAAAGTTGTTTCCAAAGAGTAGATTTTAATAATGTTGCTTAAGAAGAACTTAAAAGAAGTTGTCCAGAGAGTACTGAATTGATGTTACATATTTTTTTTCAAATATTATAACTGTGGTACACAACAGAATGGTCTTTAAATGTGATTGTGAAAATTGAGGAATCAATCAATTAATTACTTTTTTATAAATTATTTTCCCCTTGCTTATGAAGACAGAACATTTGATTGACATAGTTTCTAACAGTAAGGTGTCTTCATGTGGCATCCTATGGAAACCATGGCAAAAATTTCTTTATCACATTCTAGAACTTTTTGCTTTTTTAACATAATTTTTTTCATGTCAGTCTCAGCTAATGTTCACTGATGAGTGATGAATGTCTGTGAATTCAGATGTACAAGGCTGGCTAGGATGTGTTTCAATGTTTATTTGAAATTGGGCCTTCAGATGGTGGTGATATTGCCAGTCAAATATAAGTGGAGCCTTAACTCTGGAATATATTGTGAAAAATCCAGAATTTTAACTTCTGATTTTATTATAGTCAGTGCTTCTTCATTCTACACCGTGCCTATGGAATAGTCTGAGAATTAACTGAAAGAACTTGCACTGGTTATGTTTTGTACTGCCACTTTGATAGGTTGCTCCGATGATCCCAATAATTCAGGCGCATGTGAAATAGGACTTAAGTGAAAGCATATGTTCATTCTTGTTATAAACGGCTCCAAATAAGTGGAAAGCTTTACTTTAAAGTTCTTTATTATCTTGATATGAAAATATCTATCAGTGTATAGATTATGAACTGGATACTATTAATCATTATTTCAAAAATTATCTATGTAGCAAGAATTTATTTTATTCCCTGTTCCTTCTAGAACACTAAAGGAAATGTCATTTAGGCATATTATCTCCTCATGAAGAACAAACATCACACTGAGACATCTGTATTGCATGTTATATAAATATCCAGAATCACATGTAGCTTATCTGGAGTCTTCTGTCCAAAACTTCAGCAGCATTCACAGTTATTTAAGATAGAGATTCCTGTCTTTATGTGTGTACATGTACAAAGGTGAATGCTTAACTTGATCATAAACCTTCAACATGTCATAGTGTCCACATAGAATATAATAGTTAACTAGAATGATTTAAGTAAGAATTAAGGACATAAAAATGAACAATTTTGCAGTAGAGAATAAACATTCATGCACAAGGGGGACTTATTTGAATAACTGCAGTATCAAAGAGGGTAAAAAGGTTACACTGACGTAAATAAATTATAAAGCACAAAGGGCAAATGCAAACTAAAAATTATTACAGAAGCTAGTCAATCATACAGAGATATGTGCATAGATAGTTAAATAATTTATTTCCTAAGTCTGAAGCAAGTCTACATTGGTAGGTAATTATAATTTGACACTTCTTTAATTTGAATATATATCAGTTCAGCTCATATGATATCAGTTGAACTCATATGAGCATGAATCACTTGTGTAGATTACATTTAATTCAGTGTTCAGATTTAACAGAAATGTGCCTCCATCATTCTGCTTGAAGTAGCTATCTGATGAATGACCTTCACTAAATTAGTTTTTTAGAACTTTGAACTGTTGTTTTGCCCTTCAGATGTATTATAATAATATGATTACCTGAGTCCTAATTCAATTTTATATTGTTGAGTATTACTTATTGATATCTCTACAAACATACTCAATATTTTTATATTCCTAATAGATGAAAAAAGTCATTCATTCATTTATTATTAAAAAAAATCAGTCCATCAGTCTATGAATAAAAGAATGCTGATCATAATTTTTTCATGGTTATCTCATGCTTTATGGTTAATTACAACCACTGCACAAAAGTTTTCTTGGGTGTGATTCCTCACTTGAAAAAGTCAGGAGATATGACTGAGACATGTTGAGACAAAGCATGGAGACCAACATGTACTAAAAAAGATATTATTTAATCAAATTGTTCATTTAACATTGTTTTATCTCCTCTTTCTCATTCGGGGTTTGTTTTTATTTTCTCCTCTTGCTTGAATTAATTTCAGGTTCAGTTCTTTAGTATTGATTTCCCTTACAAATTCAAAGGCATGGTTAAAAGGATTCAAGAAATGTCTGATCCTCTGCCATAGTCTCATTTCTCACGTCACTCCAGCAACAGCTTTAGTCAAAGCTGTAGCACTCTGCAAACACACCGTGGAGAGGGAGCTTGTAACTTGCTTTTGAAAGCTGGCAAAAAAGCAGTATAACTGCATGAGAGAAAAGATAAACACTGAGAAGAGAGCTAATACATGTGGAGTCTGTAAAAAAGGGTAAAGTTTGAATTTGAAATGCATATATCAAATACTGTCCAAAGGTGAACAGTTTTTTGTAGGTGTATTTACATATTGCAGGAATTAATTGCTCTTGGGAGTGGGGAAGACAACTAGTGCATCAAGGGGACGTGGTAGTAAAAGACAGCACTTATGAGTTGATAAAGTGAGAATTAAAGTTTGTTTTACAGTTGTTTTACAGCATTTTAAGTATAATTATAATTTAAAGATTTCCAAAATTGCTCACACATTATGAAATTATCTAAGGACAAAACTGCAATTTTGCTTATTGCTCAAGTAGTATTAGATAAAAACATAATTAATCCAATGCAGTGTCCTAAAATGAATTTTTCAGCATAGTTTCAAACTGGAATCTGAATAAATGTTAGGTCTAGGAGCCTACAGCCAGCACATATTAAATCCTTGTTATAATGTCAACAATTTGAAATTTGTTAACAGCTAGCTTTAAGTTATAAATTTAGTTATTTTAAAATCTTGATATTTTTATAAAGTTTGACACCACAAATAAGTCACAATGACCTTCCAATTTATACATATATGGTTATATTGCATAAATATTTATATTTCAATTTTTATTTTGGTAAGCATTTTAACAAGTACATTACAAATATAGTATTTTTGCTCTTAGTTTCTCATACATGACTGTTTCTTTTATCTGAATTCCTAAAATTTCTGATAACAAAACTTTTGACAGGAAGTCACTGGTCACTTACCAGCATACATTTTTAAGAGTTATACTTTGACGCTAAAATTTCTTAAATCCTATATTCACAAAAAAAAAAAAAAAAAAAAAAAAAACAACAACAACAAACAAACCACAAGCACTTAGCATTTATCTGATTACTAAAATGATTAAGAAGCTTAATGAATCTCAGGAATATACTCTAGGTTATCCTAGACAACCCTCACATTTGCAGTGCCTGACAACTGCATCATCCACATTCCCATTTTACGGTGCAGATAATGAAGGAGACTAGTTATTTATCAGCCTTTTACTAACCTTAGTATGACACAGTAGCTGTCTGAAAAGATCTCCTCTTGAGTAGTCAGGACATTTCATGCTCCATATTCCTTATTACATAACTTCTTAAGACCACGTCTCTTTGTTTTAATAATTGCATCTTTGTAATTTTGTTTGGGACTATCATCCTAGTCAGTAGTTCATGTCCCACATACTGGTTATTAAAAACACATTCAGTTCTCCTAGACTGAAATGTTTCTTTGATACTGTTACGAATGGAGAGGGGAGAGCTTGGGTAAATCCCTGCCTTTCCAGGTTTCTGGCAGTAGGCAGAATCTTTATTGAGGCAGCCAGAACCCCAAAACTCACTCCTGCTGGCATGTTCTTAATAATGACCAATCAGGCCTACTACAACATGAATTATTTATTTGAATAGGCCAAGGAATCAGACATAAGACTTAAACACATTACTACTACACAGGACGACACACAGGAATTCCGAGTAGACAAAAAATAGAGTTCACGATAATATTAGTAAAGGTACCTTCTGTTACAGCTAGCAAAGAAATAGTATAGATTAGGAGTCAATGTCACTTACCAAGGAATGACAGCGATGGGCAGAGACTCTCCAAGTTTCTCTCAGTCCCAGGGAAGTAACTCGTTGCCAACATCTTAACACCGAGAGCTCTCCACACACTCAGAGAATTTATGAGATTTCTGACTTCATGAAAATCATAGCAGTCTTTTATAGCTGGAAAAATGATTGTGTTCTGCAATCATTAATTTTAGGTTTTACTTTCTCACTATTCAAGCCAGGATGTGTTTTGCCAGGTAAGGAGGTTCTCAACTGAAATAATTCATCACATGAGAACTCATTCCAGCCTAACGTAGCCATATGTTATGGGGAATTAAGCTTTTGCTGTATAAGGGGTTAAAGGTCCTGCCACAGGTACCACCACATAAGTAAAATTTTCCCCAAAGCTATCACTACTTTTTCCTTACAGTAATGTTTATGTCAGTGTCATGACTACAGATTGCACTTTGAGAATTTATTCTTCCTTATAGAAAAGCTAACTACACTATGGAGCATGGAAGACTGAAAATATTATAAAGCTTAATAAACCTCAAATGAAAAGAAATATTTTATGTAGCATTATTTTTCTTTAGTAACTCAGTGATATTAACTGTTACTGTGGAGACATCAAATCTTTCACTCAGAATGAAAATGACATTGTTAATAACATTAATTCCGTCCTCCTACAGGAGCTCTTAGAAAAATCTTTCAGCATCATAATCATAATGAAAAATTATCCCTAAGATGAGAAGCTAAATATTGACTATTTTTTCTAAAGACTGATTAAAAATATTTCATCTCTCTTCACTCACATTTTTGCTGTATGGCTACATTAGCTGTAGGTAGGTTTATAGAAGTAATGGGGTTAAATGTCTACTAATTTTTCTTGCCAGTTAGAGAGTGGGGTGGGAAGAGGGGCAAAGGTCATGCAGCCAGAGACACTAACAAGTTGAGGAATATTTTTTGAGAAATATAATCTTATCAGGAATACTTTATTATTAGCAGGTTCTACACTATCAGTCTACTCTGGATGTAGCCATTTATCTGATCCTTTTTAATAAGGTGATAAAGGAAAACCAAAAGAGAACATCAAGCCATCAGTGAGTCTAAGGGTGCACAATGGATTGCAGTATTACTTTTTACCTCTGAGTAAACAGCCTCATGCAATGGAAAACTACACTTGGTCATGATCTCCTGCCTTGTGAACAGTGCTATTCAAAAATCCCATCCTCTCCAGGGACCTGCATCTGATAACCAGAAGGAAACAGTGTCCTAGGAAAGAGGATCATAGGGTTCCATCTCCCCTCTTAAGCTGAACTACTGCAAGTTTTGATGAACCCAAAACTTTCAAGATTTAGCTCTGGCAATATTAACTTGCTCATACTCTAGCAGCCTTATTCCCTCACTGTAGAATTTGGTTGTCACAAATTGCACATGCTCAAGTGTTAGAAGTTCCCAGTTTTTCCCAACACAAAGTGATTGAGGCTAAATCTCTTACATTTAAAGACCAAGTTGGTGAAATCTTCCAGTCATTGGATTTCACTGTGTAGTTACCAAAAAGCCTGAAATTCCTGTACTATCAGGTATTTTTCTTAATTATTTTTCCTGATGAGCTTTTTTGGCTTTTGACATTTTTAAATAAAAGGCTATACTGTAGTGCTTGTCTTCCAGCAACACTTAATGTTGATTTCATCTGAAATCTTAAAAACAGTATATCACAAGCATCTGTCCTGATTGAAGAGCAGTAGCAACTGAGCTTCTCTCAGGATTTCCACACTACTCACAAGAACTGTGCCCCCACCTCAGGTGCTCCGTAAATTTTACATTATTCATTGTTGTCTTGAATTGGGTATGTATGCTATCTAAACTAAAAAAAAACCCCTCCCTTTCTGGTGTTCCTCTTTACTGTTTTTTGGGGTTTCTTTTCTTCAAGAACAGTACAAGTGAGGCTTTATGTAGAATCAAACTTTGATGCGAAAATCTGTCTTCTTTTAAATTGCTGGTCTACAGAATTATACAATTTATATAGATGTATATCACATTTATTGTTTACTCTCAAATGCAAAATTTGCAATCACTTGGACTTAGCTATACTAAAGGGGAAAATGTTTGTTAGTTTTACAAACCAATGCTTCCCTCATCAACCAGTGCCACTTAGCAGCCATACTAGAAAGTTACTATGTCATATAGGTCATGGGTAAAAATCTAGAAGAAAAAATCCAAAATATATTTTTCAAAAATATGCCTTACCGTATTATTTTTCTGTTGGATTATAGGGAATTGTAGTTTAAAAAAAAAACTCTTTTAAATTACATCGACTCATTGCTGTGATAATTACATATAGTATAATATTTTTTGAACAAAATCTCATATACTACCCAAATACCTTGGATAAATCAAAGTACACATCCACACAGCAGTATTCATCAGGAAGACCAGCAATTCTGAATAAAAATTTTGAAAATAATCTTAATTCTATTATTACTCCATCATGCTACAGACTTGTAACTAGTTTATAATTCCTGAGAAACTTCTCTCATACTTAGATGCATCTATGAACTTAGACTCTGTCCTCTTTCACATTTTCCAGTTCTTCAGAATTTTCTCATATTTCCCTAACTGAATGAAAATTAAATAATCTTGCTAATGTATCCTGTATTTTTTAATATCAGAATTCATTTGTAAGTCTGTCTCTATCTGCATTTGTACAATGTTGGAACTAGGAAGGTTCCTGGATATACTATTTGCCTTTACACACCCCTTACCTAGTATGAACTTTGATATCACCACTGCTGTCTGTATAAGCATCAACACGGCTGTGACAGTGACTATTAGGACTGACCAGATTATTTTGTCAGTAATTCAGTGTAATTCTAGTGAATTTTGGCTATTCTGGTGTTAATAGAAAGTAAATCTTTTTCAACAAAAATATATTGTTAAATAATTTAGAATATGTTTGTCAGTTTTCAGTTTACTCATAATTCTTAAAATTTGAGGAAGGATACTGTGGGTAATAAATAGCTACTTTAGAGAAGATAGTTCACTCTGGAAATCCTTTGAATTTTGGTCCTTTTAGAACCATACATGTAGGTGTACTACTACATTCCCCAAGAGTAGGTAATTTATAACAAAATGTTGACAAACAGTTCTGACTGTACTGTTACTATATGGAACAGCTATAATACCCACACCAGATCATAATCCTTCACTGATATGTTTGTCATATTTAGCAGTTCTGTTATTCACTTGATAAAATCATCTCTGATGGATTGCAATAAAAAATGAAACTCATACATCAAGATCTAATTGAATACAAGGTTTGCTATTAAATGAACATAATAACTTGAAGCATACAAAGCAGCCTTCACAGTTTTTTGCACCATTTCTTGAAAAGCAGTTCATCTTCTTTATATTAAACCAAAGCAAAACCTGTGTTTTTGACTGACTCCGCACATGTGGGTACAAAGCAGACTTTAAAAAAAATTAAAATGTTATTTAATGTTGTTCTTCCAAAGAAAAAAAATCAGAAAAAGGTTAGGTGATTCTTTAACTCACCACTTTAGTGAGTTTGAGTTGTAGTAAATTTTTATTGACTAAAATACAGTCCTACAAACTAAACTGACATTCAATTTAGAAGCTGAAAGAAATACACAGATGGAGTTCTCATAATAACTCTCAGCAGAAGTTATGAAATAGGCTTGCAGTATTTAACCCATGAATAAAATTTTGTGAGTCAAATACTTTGTCTAGAGAGAAACATTGCAGAAACTACACCTTGCCTGAGATAAAAGATGACTCACCATTAATCATTTTGCAGTTTTCACAATCATGCAGTTATAAAACATAGTGATAATTTTATTAATATTGTCAAAACCTGTAAACTGAATGGAGAAACTTTATTACAAACCAATACAGAACCACAAAATATTCTGAGTTGAAAGGGACCCACCAGGGTCATTGAGTCCAGCTCTTAAGTGAATGGTCCACTGAGGGATTAAAGCTTTGACCTTGACATTTTTAACAGCATGCTCTAAATATACATCTCATACAAGAAACTCCCTCTTTTTCATAGTAAACTTGAACACTAAATATCTTTTTCCTTTTTATGTGGCCTTTAGGCTTAATAATTCTTCTTTCTAATAAATAAATTCTTCCTTTCTAATAAATACATTCTTCCTTTCTAATACTGTAAAACTCTTGCAAAGCCCAAGCCTATATTTATTTTTTCCTCAAGTGCACAAATTAATGAACCTGAGAAATTAATTTCCCTTGTACATTCCTCTGTCTGTGCATGGCTAGGAGTACCCCAGGACACTTAACTCTTTTAAATTGTTTTCATCTAATGTGAAGGGAACATGAAACGTTTGACAATAGCAAGAGAAGGTGATTAAGTAGACTGTATTTCACTCAATTTTAAAGGAATTATTATAATTCCTAACATGTATGTGCTTGTTTGCCTGGGAGAAAAATACAAAAATTGTTGAAAGAATGCAGCCTAAAATTTCCCCAGTACACTGAAAAAACAATGAATGATACGCAACATCAACTCTAAAATTTGTGAAATCTAACATGTGTCCTCTCCAAACACCCATAAGTCATGGTGGAGTAACTTAGATTTACCCAAATCCACACTAAGTTATCTACAAAGTGGTCCCAAAAGTGGATGGATAAATCTGAAATCAAATTTCTCTACAATCTGAAGCGTGGTACTAAAGACAGTTTAATGGATGAAACTCCAGAAAATCAAAAAATAAAGCATTAAAATCTTCAAGTCTTATGTTGTAGTTGTGAACTTTACTTTCTGCTTCAATTTAAGAATAAAAAGGTTGTTTAGAAAAGTGCTTTAGTTTTTGTGTATTATTGCATACATTCTGCTCTTTGGCAATGACAAATATGATCTAATCCATTCTAAAAACTACCACCAAGCTTTCATGGAGCACATTTTTGCCAAAATTTTAATTTAGCTTCTTAATTACATGATGATAATAGGAATTAAAACTTAGGATGCAATTTGAACCCACTCCATTCTTTTTGCACAAGAGAGCATTATCTTGTTTTATGTTATGATAAACAAAATGGATATTCCTGGGCTTGAACACAAACCAATTCTAAATATTAGACCCTAAAAACCATGAAAAAACCAAAAACAGTTCATAAAATTAAAGGCCAGTTATGCCAATAAATTGTGCATTAAGTATATGGACTTTTATTTTTATCTAATAATAAAGTTTAAAAAAGCATATCTCAGAAGTCAATTACCTTCTTACCTTACCTCCTGTGTTTTTCCTTCATAAACACTAGTTTAAAAGAGGGAAATAAGTGTATACCCTATGACTTCGTTGTGCCAAACTGGGCCTTCTTTTCTTGCAAATTTTACTCACATTTTAAGAAATTTCACATTGGTTTTCCCCTTTTTTCTCATAATACTACTACTACTGCTACTATTACTATTATTATTGTTGTTGTTGTTGTTTTTGTTCTTGTTGGTGTTGCTGTTGTTATTGTTATATGCTGTTGTTATTGTTTGGTATATCTTTGTCAGTATTAAACTGCTTTTATCTCAATTCTTGTGTTTCTTTCTCACTTTTAGGCTTCTGATTCTTTCCCTCTCCTACAAGGGAAAGGGAGCATGAGCAAGCAGCTGAGTGCTCAGACAGCAGCATTGCATCTCCTCATCCTCATGCCGGGATAAAAAAAATCCATTTAATTAAATAGGGGTTTTTAATTCCCTTTGGTGTTCTAAATTATTTGAAATACATCTAAATTTTCTCTTACACAATTCCTTCATCACCACAAAAATTACTATATCAGCTCATGAAGTATGCCCTCTAGATAAAGATATGGATGAAAACATTTGAAAATCAGACATCTTCTAGCTGAGTTTAATCAAATGGCATCAAAAAGCTAACCTAATATTTCCTAGATAAATATATGATAGGTAGATAGACAGATAGATTGACTAAATGTTAGACAATAGTCCCAAAAAAAATGCCAAACAACCCAAAACCCAAGAGACAAATACTGCCAGATATCAGAGACAAGTGTGGTTTAACGCCACAGGTAGTGAAACAACTCTGTCCTCTCTTCATTGCTCCACAATGGGATAGGGTAGAGAATCGAAAGAAAGGTAAAACTTATGCGTTGAGAGAAAGACAATTTATTAGGACAGAAGAGGAAGGTTAATAATAATAATAATAATAATAATAATAATAATAATAATAACAAATACAATTGTCAGGTAGTTCCCAAGCAGTCACCAATACTCCCTGGCCAGCTCCTCCAGAATTTTTGTTTGTTTTGTTCAGCGTAAGGCCATAAGGTCTGGGATATCCCTTTGGTAATTGGGGTCAGCTGTCCCAGCTGTGGTCCCTCCCAGCTCCTTGTGCATCCCCAGTCCCCTCACTGGCTGGGTGAAGGAAGAGGCAAAAATTCCTTAACTTAATGTAGGGACTTCTCAGCAAAACCTAAGCCATTAGTGGTTTTACCTGCATTATTGTTATCCCAAAATATAGAACTATACCAACTACTATGAAGAAAATTATCTCTATCCCAGACAAAACCAAAAGACTCTATCATAAAATAGGAAATCCATCTCTTACAAGACAAGCTATGAATAAAATCTAATGGTGTGTATTCAGATGTCCACACTGTTTCTTGACAGATGGAGATGCTAGTTTCTTGCACTACATATTTTAAAAATAAATTAGTGTTTCCTGATTTCTGCCTTGCTTAGTCACTGATTAATCTATATGATCTATGTATTTTTAATTATTTCCTTTCCTCTTTTTTCCCTCTAATATAACTATGTGTTTTGGCATGGTTTACAACAGAATCTCAGTCACTATAAGTTAATATACCATAAAAAGTAAGCATAATTTATTGAAGATCATATTGAGGTTATTTAGTGTGCAATTCATCCCTGTGTAGAGAGCAAAACCAAAGTCAAGCAGTCAAACAGCTTGACAGCCTTCCCTCCTTCTTCCCCTGAAAATAAATCTGACTGCTTTAAATCATGGAACCAAAGAATGAGCCTTTTAACTTTTGAGCCTTCAAGAAGCAAACACCTCTTGACCATTATTTCAGGTCATCTCCATGTCTGTATTCCTGTAAATACAGAACATTGGGCTTCTAACTACTCAGAAGAGACAAGTGCTTTCTTCTAATTGCCTTTTTCTATTGCTGTGTTTTTACAATGATTTATGCCTTTCATATTTTTAATTATTCTAACAGTTTAGACTCAGCTTCTCCTCAGGTATATATTTTTTGTATATTCAATATTTTCTTTTTTTTTCACATAAAAAATAATAATCCCATCTTCTGAATCCCTTCAATATCCTTAATCCATCTTTTGGTTTTGTATTATCTGTATTCTTGTTTTCTTAAAATTTGTCTAATTTAAAATATGAAAGAAAGCAGCAGCCTCTCCTGTCTGCCTCTTGGGGAGGTGAGGGGTGGGGAATGGGGAGAAAGAAAAAACCAACAGCAAAACCTCAACAAAACCTAAACAAAACAAAAAAACCAAGCAAAAGCAAAAACCACAAACAGAAAAGAGTCTTTCCCACTAGGAGTATATCTTTCAATGCAAATGAAAACATCTCGACAACGATCACCTGTGGTTCTTTGAGATAGAAGAGCATCAATACTCATTTCAAGAAAAGTGAAACTTAGGACCTATGAAAATTACAGCTTTACATAAAATTGAACTCATGAGCTTAATAGTTCTGCAAAAACTATCCCAACATTGAAATAAGTTTGTCTGTCAACTCTCGAATTATGTGGAATTTTTTCCTGGTTTTCCTGATTTTCTTGCTTTTTCTTACTTACAAAAGCTTTTCTTCATGTCCATGCAAACTGAAAATGACTAAAATAAAAATTTTGATATCCGAAGTTACTGTTATTCCAGAAAGTCAGCCTGAAAGAAATTTCTGCAAGCTGTGTAAAATTCATAATCCAGTCACTCAGTGAACACACATTATGTTCATCATTTGAATTGTTTCACTGACACAATTGAAATGCAGTCCTTGAAACTGTGCATGATCATTCAATAGGCATTATTTAACAGGTAAAAAGTGCTTTTTATAAATTTTAAAGTACACTTCTAGAAATGCCTGTATTAGTTTTGTGTGTCCCCTTTCCTAAAATATAAAATTAACAGGAGAGTCAAACAGGTCAAGACTCATGCACCAATGTAAGAAGTTTTCACTTAATGCTACAAAAAATAAGGAAAAAAGTGCTTCTGCCTATGGATTTTGTAAACAAAACACTTCTGTGATATCTCACATGACCAGATATTAAGTTTTTGTTTGAACAAGGTAAGCTATCATTACCACTGTAATTAGAGTTATAGTGGCATCAAACCC
>VZSJ01002769.1:176233-215973 GCA_013398405.1 Pheucticus melanocephalus
TAAAGTCCAAATCAATGGTACTTCAAGAGAATAAACCTGTAGTGCCTATAAAAGGATACACTAACAGTAAAAATTTTAAAAGAGAAATGTGTACCACAAAAATAAACCAAAAATCTCAACTAACCAACCAACCAATCAACCAAAAAAAAACCAAACAAAAACCCCACAAACCATGGGAAAAAATAATAAGTTACATGATTTTTTCTGAGACTGAGTATCACATCAATACCAAAGTGACTCTCCAGACCCTCCACCAGCTCCATTGCCCTTCTCAGGACACACCCCAGAACCTCAGAGTCTTTCAATGCCTCACCAGTACAGAAGGACAATCCCTGCCCTGGGCCTGCTGGCCACAGTGGTGTTGATACAGGCCAGGTGCCATCAGCCTTCTAGGCCACCTGGGCACACTCTGGCTCATGTTCAGCCAGAAGTTACCCAGCACCAGCTGGTCTTTCTCTGCTGGGCAGCTTTCCAGCCACTCTTTCTCAGCCCACAGCACTGCCTGGGGTTGTTGTGACCCAAGTGCAGGACTCAGCACTTCACTTTGTTGTACCTCATGGAATTTGCCTTGGCCCAACAATCCAGCCTGTCCAGATCTCTCTGTAGGGAGCCTCCCTACCCTCCAGCAGATCAACACTCCCACCCAACTTGATGCAGTTTGCAGATGAACAGAGCCTGCATTTGACCCCACCTCAAGGCTGACAGCAAAGATATGAAACAAAGCTGTCCATTTTTTTACCCAGCAAAGAGTGCACCTACTCATGCAAGCCATAAACAGCCAGTTTCTCCAGGAGAATGTTGTGTTGAAGACTTTACTAAGTCCAGGTAGAAGACACACAGCCTTTCCTCATTCACTAAGTACGAGAAGGAGATAAGATTGGTTAACCCAGACATGCACGTCTTTCATGAGCCCATGTTGGCTGGGCCTGATATTAGAAACTAGGACATGTCCTCAAACTTTGGGACAAAGGTTTTGTCCAATGAATAGAAAAGACTGAATTATTCTTTCCAGAGTTAATTTAAGCATATGAAATTTTTTGCGGAGGAATGTTTGGAATTGAATGGAAAACAATAAATCATTCTTTGTTTTGTGTCCTGTGTATACAGACTTGTACCATATTTGTAAAGAGTAACGAAAGTTGCCTCATTTTCCTGTGGGCAGTTAACAGTCTGTTCTATGAAGCACAGGGTATATTTTGCACATGGTTGGTATAGACTAGAGTGTCAGCAAAGGTCTGGGTTTGTGTGTATTCATAGGAGGAAATGCAGAGTAACATATTCTTAAGGAAATAAAATTTTGGCTGTAGTTGAGCATGATGAATAGTGAGCTTTTTATGAAAGATCAGTTGTGAGTGAGCAAGACAGAGGCTCCAGTTCTTATAAATGTTGTTACTTTGATGAGAAAAATTGTACTTGCTCTTTATGACAAAGCAGCTGAGACCACAAACACAATACAGTTCAAAACTGAAATATATGAAACATGATAACCTTGAGTTACTTTTGTACATGAAATGAGACAAGATCCTTCTTGTAACTTAGTTTCTAATATTAAAAAAAAAAGCATCTTTCTCAAGAAAGTTGATTGTTTTGGAATACTGAAGAGACAAAGAAACAAAAATCCTTTGACTGTTTCTTTAAGCGTCTATAATCTGTTTTTCACTCTCTTGCTTCCTTACATTAACTGCCTGCATATTTTTTTCAGGATTTTTTTCTCTGGTAATTTTGAATTCTCAAGACTTGAACGCTTGGAAAACATAAGAAAACAAAACACCTGTGGCTACTGACATAAAGGGATTAATTTTCACTTAGACTTTTATGTAACTGAATAAGTGAGAATTAAAGACTTATGAAGTCAGTCACTTCTCAAATTTGTAAGAAGATCATAAATAAGACAGTAACCTAGTTCACTATTTGGTTCTGAAAGGGGCTTCTGTCTCCCTTCTGAAGAATTTTTTGTTTTTTTAAACATAACCCCTGAAAATCTATCAAAAAGGATTAAGTGATAGAACTCCAGTCTCCATTGACTGGGGCAGGCTGAATATCTGGCCAAAACAGTAAATAAGAAGATGTCACTAACAGCAAATAAAATGCTGCCTTAAAGAAGTGGTTCAGTAAATTGAATGGACATCACTAAAGAAGCAATGCAACAAATTTCCAAAGCAGAGAAGCAAGCAGAAAGTTTTGCAGCTTTTCATGGGGTAGGGGAAGAATTATAGAATTTTTTTTCATTTTTTCATAGAGGTTCTTCTCTTCCAGAGATGCAAAGTTTTGGTATCTAAACCTGAAAGAAATAGAAGCTAATTGAGAAATGAATTCTGAAAAATGGTCTGCTAAGGGAAAATTTCAACAATTTACTGATTTAATACTTCAGATCCACTTTATTTATTATCCTGATTTCATTCTAAGATGCTAAGCAGACATGGTTTTGGTGTATTTTCATATTCTTTGTGAGCTGTTAATAAGTGTAGAAAAATGGAGATTTGACTATAAATACCTTTCTCTTTTTTAAGATTTACGAAGCTAATAAATGATATGTGCTGATAGTATCATGCTCTAGAATGAAGAAGTAGGCTCCTAGAAGTGTAATTTCAAACTTCCTTTAATGAATTGATGAGATGTTATATAGGTCTAAATGTTATATAGGACCAGGAAGACAAAAGATTTACTAATGAATTATCATATGCTCTCACACAGAGGGAATCCTAACTCTGTATTTATTCTGACTTCCTAAACCAGGAACAAACCAAGGGAAGACAGAAATTACTGTTCTCTGCCAGTTACCTCAAATAATATATAAAAGCCTTGAGTTTTAACAAGTATAGCTGAAGGCTAGAGATTTCACAGGTCTGAATTTCCAGCTTTTTAACAAAAAATCACTAGTTAGAGGAGAATTTCTCTCTCCTGGTGAAGAAGGCTGTAAAATTGACTTGATAGTTATATTTTCTGTTTGATCTGATCTGATATATATTGCTGTCCAGCAATATATATAGAGCAGCTGGGAGTCTGGTAGAGCATATGCTGACTCTTGCTGCCAGTACTGAGTACACCACAGAGAGCTGGGTGGAATGTGAGGGTGAAATTTTCATATTGGTGCAAACTAGAAAATGTTAGGGGAAAGAGAGGAGAAAGGAACCAGGCATTGTTTATTTCACAGGAAGTAAAGTCGAGAAAACAAATTTATAAGAAACAAGTTGTTATGTCTATTGCTCATCCAACAATTCACTGATTTTGACTCTGTGTATCCCCCTACACAAAGTAGGGGGATACACGGGATTTATCTTCCAGAAGTATCAGGACAAATGGACTTAAGGACAGAAATTACTGTGTCAAGCTCCACATTCTGGGTGTTTCTATAATGTTGCAGTGATTTACAAAACCCTGAAACTTTCCTAATATTTCTTAGTGTCATGGCTATCATGACCTGGAAGTCAAGGATTACATGTGAGAAACCAGATGTTCATCTTACTTGGAGTAAAATATTATTTCTCTAGAGTTACTCTAGATTTATAATGGCTTAATCAAGATAAGACCCTGGTCTGGTACAGCCTATAATTAATCACATACTAGTTTTGGTGTTCAAATAGATGTGTCCAACTAGGGCAGGGTTGGGAGAAAAAGAATTTTCATCTTGTTGCCATGCTCCACTTCATCTTCTATCATGATGATAATTCCCTGAAATGTGCCTAATAATCAGTGAGGTCTAGTCATCTAGTCAGAGACTTAAAATTTTTTGTTCTCTTAGGATTAGAAAATAGCAAGGTCTCCTTGTCTCAAAGCAGTAAGAATTAACTGTGGAGTACAATGCACTTTGCATTTTCCTCTCTTATGACCTTGTCAGAATGATGGCTGTCATTGGGAAAGGAAGAGGTACCCATGATGACCAGGCATTTTGGAACTAGGCAGTAGGTGAAATAAATTCTTAAAACAGATGTTAAAACAACTCTTTCGTTTAATGATCTCTGTCTCTCTCATCCTCACTTCCCTTTCATCCTCTCCAATTTTTTTTTTAAACTGTCTTTTGATTTAGCTTTGCAGAAAGCTTTGATGAAAACCACACAATGCTGTTCCAGGTATTCTATCTACTACAGGTCTAAATGAAATAGACCATGCTTAATACAGCTGCTCAGGAAAACTGTCATATCTACCCGCCCAGCCAAAGGAAAAAAAAGTGATCAATAAAGACTATTTCATAGGAGCTTGAGTAGGTGAGAGGAAAAAGCTGTGTGAGTAATGCAGTGTGGGAGTAATGCAGTATGAGGGCAATACATAAATCAGTAGAGGAAAACAATAAAAATGTGCAAGGAATAGTTTGCTTACCAATAACTTCTGACAGAAATACAGTTATGATAATAACTAGGATCATGAAAGTGGTTCTATATTAGCCTGCATTAGCTTTCTTTCTTTTGCCGTAGAATATGAACTAAATGAAGTACAAGGGAATAAAATGATCATAAAATTAGTTTTTATTTTTAGTAACACTTGCTTTATGCATGTGTTTTACTCATGCAAATGCATTTTCCACTGATTCAGGTTATCTGATGAAGTCCAATTATTCTGTACATTTCTTTTTTTCTTTTCCTCCATCTCTAGCTCAATCTTACACATTTTAATTTTATCAGAAGCACAACAAAAGAACTTAAATACCCTTTCTCTTTTGTACATTTTGATTTTTTCTGTTTTTGCATTTTGTCCTTCCAGAATCTTACACACACTGATACCAGTCTGTCACTCTTGAGGGGTCTTTTAGTAGATATTCAAGCTTGAAATTTTGTACATTAAAAGTACAAGATTTTCCATGCTCCAAATTTTCTTCTAGTGTGCAAAGGCATTTGAAGTATTGAATAAATCTAGTAAATGGATTTTGGTGACATAGAGTTGTCATCTTTGAATCACGTACATAATTGTAGAAAAGTTAAAATGCCCAGTTATTTCCACAGCTCTGTGGTATCTTTCCAAATGAGATTACAAAATTACAAAGTAAGAATTTCTGCTTCATGAGGGGGGCTATATTAAATTAAGATACATTAAGATACATTCATACAATGTCCCCAGAATAAACTGCAAACACTTCAAGGCAGGGATCCTGCCTCCCTTTCTAGATTTGAAGCGTTTTGATAAATGGAAACTATAAACAAGTCCAGGCATACTTTTGGGCTTTTTGCTGTATTGTGGATAAATATTCACATGTGGTTTTGACATCAAAAGTTAGTTTCACAAAAAGGTGATGATAGCCTTGCCCAGGAAACAGGATCTTTCAACCTCATTTCTGCTTGCCCCTATGTCTGTGTATAATTGTCAAAATTGTGGTGGTGATCTTCCAGTCAATGTAGACTGTTGTGTACTATAACACTCTTGAGAAGACTCTTTAAGAGAATTAAGAAAATTACTCTGGTCTGATTGCTTTATTTTATTTTCTAAGAGGTTTAGACAATTTCATAACCCTGCAAAAAATGAACGAGGAAAACAACTAAAGGGAATAGGCTTCATCTGGTAACATTTTATGGGCAGTCATCACCCAATACTGCACATGGTCATATGTCCAGGTGGCAACCCTTTCTTCCTACTGTCACTTTTCTCCTTACAACCAAGGGTTAAAATGCCTGATTTGTGGAAAGAAATAATTTTAGATTATGTATCTAAATTACATAGTACATCTGTTTTAAATATTTACTGCCACTAGGATCTTCTTCATCTTCTTGTATGTACCCAAACCTATGAGCAGCAGTATCACTTTCATACAGAGTTTATGGTTGTACTGGTCAAAAATAAAGAAGCAATCAAAGGAACTTGATAAGTACTGGAATCTGATTATAATATTGAATTTTTTAAAATGTGACTGGTGCTGTCTTGCTCCAGGCCAACAAGACCTTCCCTAAGCAATTGCTGAGTAAATGATGGGAGTTATGGACAGGGAACAGTTTCAGAGGACAGTCTTCATGCAGCTGCTTCCCTTTGGAGGATGAGAGCTGCAGCTCAAGCATAAGAACCTTTCTATGCTATTTGACCCCAGTGCAAGCAATAGCCTGGGCATATTTCACACATCTACCTACAGCCACTCCTCTTCTAACCCAAAGAATATTGAAATATTTCCAGGAAAAAGGAAGAGATCCAACGCATGGAATTGCACGCCCTTCTTCAGAGTTCTGCAGTTCTGATGCCTAGGCAGATGGAGACTGGTAATGTGGATTTGAATGCAGCAGTGAAAACAGAACTTGATCCTTTAGTTTCCAATGAGTTAACTGATCTGTTGGGAGAAATAAAGGGCAGTATGCTACATTTTCAAGTACTGATTTCCTGAGTGTTTCAAGTGCTTCTAACTTCAGAATTTAATTTGTCCAAGATGAAAAATATTGTTCAGTAGTACATGTACTCTTAATTTCATTCAGCTATGAGATTTTGAGAGGACCAAAGTTGCAGCCTTTTTCTGGCACTGTAGAGGAAATGTCCAATGCACGCTCCTAATCATCATCTTGTTGGGAGTAAATTTCACTTGGAAATTGGGGCATTGTGCTGCTTAGATTCATTGCTTGAATACAATGAGTTCCAGAAGCTGGCAGGTTATTTTAAAGATGGGAAAAAACTAACACCTCCCCTAAAAAAATGAAAAAAAAAAAGGAAAGGAATTAATTCCCTCATACATATCTAGCTCAGCATAATTATATAAAAATTAATAAGAAAAAACTCTGACAAGGTGAAAGTTCAGCTTGATTGTTTTATTCATGTTACTCCTGATTCTTTACCTCACTGCACAAGTTTTGCTTTCCTTTGACTCTGCTGACAGGAGTTCAATCACACTGGCATGGAACCAGTTTAATGAGTTAGATGATTATGTCAACAAGATTCTTAAAAAAATACTTCTTAAGAAAGTAAGTTAAGCACTTTAATTCAGAGATGCTAGAATTTATATTACTCAGGAAACATCTTCTAATACCTTTGATAGTGTTTTATGATAGCTTGTCACTTTCCGAACCCCATTAAGAACCATGATAACTTCAGTATAATACATTAGTGGCAACCCAGAACAGAGACTGATACATGTTTTTCCTACATCTTTTAAAGGCAATCCCACTGTATTTACTAATATTCATTGAAATGCTGTACAATATATATAGGTAGTTATTTTGCTTCCTGGAATTTCAAACTGTAGTAGACCTGACGTCTCAGTTACGGATGCCCTTTTTGGTGTAAGACAGCATTTCAGAAATAAGAACAGGCCTGAACTAATAATTTCTTATGTGGGCCTGGCTGTGCACACATCTTAGACCTGTTACCACCCAGCAATTTGATAATATAAGTTACTACCTTTGCAAGGTACTCACTCTCCCATTTATATCAGTCATAAGCATGAACGCTTACCACCATACATATGAAGTTTTAGAGTTGTGCAAGATGTCATAAATAAGAGTTAAATCATTATCAAAAAGTAATGACGAAAGGCTTGTCATGTAATTCATAAGAATACCACAGTAAACTTGTAGCTGAGGCAGGAATTAAAATGGAGGTTTTGTTGATAGTTTTCAGATGGGATCTTTTTATTTTCTTTGAGATTGGGTTTTAAATTTTGGTTTTTGTTGGCATTCACTGAAATAATGAAATTTAAACTTTTGCTTTTGCAGTTCTGCTTTATTATCTATGTAAATCTCAATAGCTAGAGAAAAATGAAGTATTCTTCCTTCCACCATCACCATATATGATGGCTTTTTTCTTCTTTACCTGAAACTGATTCTCCAGCATGCTGAATACATCAGGAGTGCTTTGGCTTAAAGCCAGCATAAATATCAAATATTATATTATTATAATGTTTATGTCCAAAGGACTTTTATCAAATGTTGGCATTTTCCTACTATTGTGGTTAACCTGAGTCGGCAGTTTAGCTCCACAGAGCCTCTCGCTCACTCCCCCAGTGGGATGTTGAACAGAATTAGAAGGGTAAAAACTAGAAAACTTATGGTTTGAGATAAAGACAGTTTAATAGGGAAAGCAGAAGCCACACACTCCAGCAAAGTAAAACAAGGAATTAATTCACAAATTCCCATGTGCAGGCAGGTGTTCAGTCATCCCCAGAAGAGCAGGGCACCATCACACTTAACAATGACTTGGGAAGACAAATGCCCAGAGAAGCTGACTTTAGTCACAGAATGGATTGTGGTACTGCATGCCTCCTCCCCAGCCTCGCTGTGACTTGAGAAATGCTTGTTAGGCCTTGCTCTTGACAAACTGCAGCTGGACTAAGCCCCTCTTGAGCTTATGAGAAACACAGTCTGCTCCCAGGAACTTGTGTTGCCTAATGAGCATCTGTTTTTTAATGAAGAGCCTTGAGAAACTTATTTTTCTCACCTGAATAACAACTCAAGTAGAATAATACCCTTTTTGTTAAACCTTCAGAGAAAGTTACTGACTCAAATTGCAGCCAGGATGGATAATTGCTATGACTAAAGCCCACTCTGTTGTGATCCTATAAACAGTGGTGCAAAGTGAGACCCATTTGAGCTCTTGGTTCCCAGAAGATAAGGGGCTAATGTGCATATCTCAAACACCAATAACCAGATGGCTGTGGAGCCAACAAAGGAGTTTTGGTAATAACAGACAAGAATCACTGGTAGTTACCACGGATTATTGGCATTAAGATGCTGTAAGAACAAATAATATTTGGCTGAAGGCAGGACAGGTGCAGATAGGGCAGCAATTTTCTGTGAGAAAGAACCACAACACAGTAAATTGCAGGTGCAGGAATGAATGGTAGGAAGTGGTCATGGGCAATAGGGTAGAATTAAGACCACCAAAGTTCTCTGATCCATTTCCAGAAACACCTGAAATAAAGGATTGCATAAGAAAACTAAGTTACAGGGAAAGCACTAAACCTGTCTTTTGGGTGGAGAAGCCTCTCCGCAAAAAGGTAACCCTGCCAAGTTCAGGCAGCACCCACAGGACCATGGACAGCTCATTGACCAGACTGATACAGCTGGATCAATGCCAAGCAGTTTATCAGTTGGATTGCTTCTGAAACCAGGATGGACATCTCACCAGCTGGATTGATGCTGGAACCACGACTGGTAACTTTTTTTTCTCTCTGTTTTTTCTCTTTTTTTTGTCTACTTCTTTCTTTATTGTTCCATTTTACCTCTCTGTCTTCCGCTTTCTTTCCCTTTGTCTTTCTCTCTGTATTTCCTTAATAATTTCTCCTCCTTTAATTTCTCTCTTCCCTTTCACCCTACCTCATTATCCAAAATGCACTGCTGTGTGCTTTTATAGTAGACCCCAATTTCCATACCAAGTGGGTAATTTACTAATAACTGTCACTAATTGTGTTCATATCCTCTGGCTTTTGCCAGTCCCTTCATGAACCTGAGGTGCTTCCTCCCCCTTAAGGGTCGGTCATCTAAATGCCATCCCTCTGAACATCCTTTCCTTCCTTTTTGCCCCAGCTCCACGTGCTGGGCATGACACCACATGGTGAGCTGGGATCATCTGTGTGCCCTCCCAAATCCATGGGCACCCCCAGCTCCTTGCTGGTGGGGTGAGAAGCAGAGAATTCCTTGACGCTGCTCAGTAACAACTGAAACATAAATACCTTACCAACATTATTTCAATCCTAAATGAAAATCAGAGAATTATAGCAGCTACTAGGAGGAAAATTAACTCTAATCCAGCTCAAACCAGGACATCTACTCTCAGCCATTAAAATCTATATTGATTTTTGTAGTTAAAGATATCAAATATTATTTTTGTTTGCTATATTGAGCTGAAAGAGGTAAACACAAAACAGTTTGTACGGCTTTGGTGGAATCCTTCATATTTTTAAATTTTTTTCCCTGACGAATGCTCCTTTTCTTTTGCTGTATTCGTAGCTTGGGTGTCAGATGATCTCACCTATGGACTATGTAAAGCCTCTCATACTCTCTCTCTGATATCTGTTTATGCAAATACATTTATAATTTATTTTTATTTTCAAGATGCAAAAAAGCCCAAGCCAAGATTATGAAATGAAGCTTTTGATAAAAAATTCTGTAAAGATATGTTAGTCATAAATCTATGTTATTTTCCACTCTATATCCTACTTTTTTGTTGTAGTTTTGTTTTATTTATTAGCTGCATACAATAAAGGCACAGGTTTCAGCTGTCATACCTTTTATTTTCTCTGCCATAGCAGTCTAAAAAAGAAAAATTTTATTTGATTGGAGTACAGGTGCTCCATACACTCCATAACTCACAGGTCCCACTAATAAAGAATAGAAATGTATTCTAAAGAATAAAACCAGATTACTTACTATTCAAAGTAGCTGAATAATCTGTGAAAACTGCATAAATTTCTCATCTTGAAAATGTATTTTAAATCATAAATATTCAACAAATTGCTTTTAATAAGAAGTTGACTTGGCTCTTCTCAAAGCAGTTGCTTGTACTTACCAAAGTCAGCTCTGTGTTCTTTACTATGTAAAACATACTTATGTATTTTCTTTTTCTCTTTTGAATCAAGACTCTTCATAGGAATTACAGCTACATATCTGCCATGGTCTATGTGTTGGGAAAATTATTTGCATGCTGTGCACACAAACCACATCATATCATAATGAAACAAATTCTCCATGGAGTCTGAATGCTAAACAAGAAAATTTTAGTTGACAATAGAATTTTTTGGGTTCTTTATCAATTTTAATTCTGGGCATGCTTAAAATGTTTATTAATGAAATGCTTCTTTATTTTAATAGCATGAATTCAGGAAAAAAATTTTATAGGATTAATTTCTTTAAAACAATGAAACAATGGAATTTATATCAGCTTAGGACAAGACACAATACTAAAATCCTACTTGGCAATCTTAAGGTTTAGAATTCATTTAGAAGCTGGTAATAAGTTCTGTTTCAAATTGCAACAGATTTGCAAGAGATTTTGAGCAAAACATGCATTAAAATTTTTCTCTGATTTACTTGCTCTCTGGAGGTCAGAAGAAACTGGTGATACAGAGCATAATACAGGAAGAATTTGGACTTTATTTTTCTGCTTCAGTTCCTCATCAATAAAACATAGCCAAGCAACAGAACATTCTACCATGAGACTGTCATGATGGAAAGATCTTCTGAGTATAAGGTGGAAACGGTCTGCCCAGAGCTGTTGGCAAGTGTGGAGTTTTGTGTTTTCAATTACAAAACAGCAAAGCCATTTGGTTTTGTATTTAAACCATATCAAAACCTCTTTCAATGTGCAAATTTCTCTTCAAAGTCACCTCCCAGAGACAAAAAACATACAAGCTCTAGGAATTTATTGCATATCCTTGTGTGAAGCATATGTCTAGTTTATTAATCTCAGTTTAGTGTTAGGAAATAAATAATCAGTGTAGAGTGCTGCTTCTGAATCCAAGTAGAGCACAATTGCAGTTAATCATTCTTCAATTTAAAAAGTCTCTTGTTTTTCCATGCTTTGGTTTATGGCTAGGAAATGGTTATCCTCCTTTCTCTTTTGCTTAATTGTTCTAATTCTTGTTGAACTGGTGGTTCTGAAGAAAACCAATATTAAATACAAAGTTTTTCTGTTCTCATCTATGGTTTCATGGGTTTTTTAAACCAGCATTACAACAATAGGTCCTACCATTGCCCCAACAATGAGGTTTGCAATTTCCAAAGATGTACTGTTACAGAATTCTAAAGGGTCTAGAAACAGAAATAAGTTACATAAGTTAATTTTCCTAAAAGCTACTCATGATCTTTTTCAGCTTTTGTATGTTTAAGATAAATAGAACTTTTTCTAACCAGTAGCATAAATCTGTATGCTTGTATTTCTCTCTTCTAGTATTCAAAAAAAGAGAACATTCTTTAGTTTTCTAACAGAAGAAAGATTAAATTCTAGAACTAGCTGATAAAAAATATTATTATCTCACTGAATTCAGTGTAGATGCAGCCTGAATACTGTGTGCAGTTCTGGGACTTGCATTTTAGGAAGGAAGTGAAAATCCTTGAATGTGTCCTGAGAAGGATAACAGAATTGGTGAGAGGGCTGGAGGGAACATCCTGGGAAGGGTGGCTAAGGACTCTGGGTTTGTCTCCTTTGGAAAAAAGGAGGCTGAGGGGTGATGTCATTGCTCTTTACAGCTTCCTAGGGGGAAAAATTGTGGAGGGAGGTGATGATCACTTCTCCATTACATTCAGCAATAGAACATGAGGTAATGTTCAAAGCTGTACCAGGAGAGATTTAGGATGTATATTATAGGGAGTATTTCTTTTCTGAGAGGGTGGCCAAACACTGGAACAGGCTTAAGAGGGAGTTTGTCAATGCCTTAAGCCTGTTAGTGGTTTAAAAGGCAATTGGTCAATGTCCTTAACAACATGGTTCACATTTTCATGAGCCCTGAAGTGGTCAGACAGTTGAACTGGATGATCACTGTATGTTCCTTCCTATTCTATTCCAACCAGAACTCTTCTATTTTTCCCTCTTGCTTTTACCAATATATTATTGTATTGATAAAAACACTGCTTGTCCCATGTCAGAAAGAATGTATTATTTTTATTTTAATTCCTTTATTGGGAGAAATATTCTTTTGAGACTACAACATATGAGACAGACCCTTAGAAAATGAAGAAATCAGTGGCTTATAAAATTTTGGGTTCTTAAGGTATTTGTGCAAAAAATTGGGACTATCATTAAAAATTTTATCTTTTTTTTTCCCAGTAATGTTTGATAGGATGTATTTGAGATTTCAGTGTCTCTCTTCCATTTTTTAAATTAATTTCATGGTGATTTTATTGTCATCCTTGGAGGCTTCATTGTGGCAAAATATCACATTTTAAGTTACAACCACCATGTCATTCAGTATCATTCCACTGCATCTGAGAGTGTTAAATAAAGCTACCACAACTCACTGCATAGTATGCTGAGTAAAAGTCCTCAGGTGGAGAACAAGGGCATCTGCACATTAAAAAGATTTCACTTGCTCTAATTCTGCATGAGACTTTCATGCATCTGTCAACCTGCTAGAATGATGATTAAATGTCTTGCAAAATCCACTTTAAAAATTCTGAAGCTCAAAGAAGAAAAATCTGGTGTAGTTCTACATACCTCTTACCACGAGTGATTGTGTTATTTAAGCAACAAGAAATGACAGACTATGCAGCAGTGGTGATTAATGGACACCTTGGGTGTGCAGCGAGGCATGAAGTGAAGCTGATGCAACCAAGAAATACATTAATCACAAGTTCAGAATCCTGAAGCAACTTATTGTCACTCTGTAATGAATAGTTTCTACATATAGGAAAATACTCTTTCTGCTACCATATGTATTAAGGTTTTATGGCCTTTCTTCTATTTTAAAATGTGAATTACACAAGTGGCTTGGAAACAGATAAATAGTTTTGAGCATAGCCACTTTAAATAGGTAGAGGTTAAAATCTTCAAGCACTTGAAAATGTAATTTCATATATATATGGCAGTTTTGTAATAAATGCTGTATTAACATGCATTTAATTTAAAAAGTCACCTATATATGAGATTGTGCTTTAAGAAAATTATAAGCTTGACTAAGAAAACAGCAGCAGAAAGGAGCCTTCTTTTCTTTTATCACCTCGAATGTTTTTTTATTTTGCTTGCCTAAACATCTGTCTCCTATTAGCAAGTTATGTTTTTTTGACAGTGAGACCTCTGCTTAATGAAAATTATTTTATATATATCTTACCAACAGCAGGGGAACACAAATGATTTCTTAATTAGCCAATTATAATATTTTAATATTTTACTCACACCCTAGAGACACCATTATGCTTTAACATATACTGTACATTTTTTTATTTCTCTATTAAACTCTCTAAATAAGAGCCTGCTATACACTTTTGCATACTAAATTAATGTAAATATGGATACTATTCTATTCATACTAGGGATGAAACTGTCTACCCTTAAAAAATAACCTCTCACAGAAAGGGTAGGTTTCTTTCGATTAAATCTGTCTGGATTTAATTTTCAGGAAGTACTGAAAAATCAACTTTTCCCAAGCAGTTGAGTATTGAAAGACCAGAGTCTGTGCAATGGCTCATGACAGCTTCATTCTAAAAAAGTACCTTGTGATTTTGCAAATGTAGTGTTCAAAAGTGCAGCTGATGATCTGCATGACATATTTTATGTAATAATGTTCCCTTACTTCAGTTCATGACATTTCCTGATGTTCTCCTTCCAATAACCAAGGCACTTCTGTGTCATACAAAATGTATTTAATTTATTCTTGTTCCTTAGCAATGAACAATGAGATTTGCAAAATTCCAAAATAAGCTTATGTTTCTACCTGGTAGTACATCTGTGTCATTAATATGTTCCTGTGTGTATCAGCAAGGTTAGAGGTCAACACAGAGTTCTCTTGAGAAATTGCAGTAGATCTTGCTAAGGTCACAGAGTTCAGCACCATGGCAAGACGTGAGTGCTCTGTTAGGGGACTATATCAGGGTTTTTTCATTGTGGTGCTGATAGTTTTGGTTTGACCCATCTTACCCCTTAGCTGTACAAATCTTTTTACTACAAATATTTCTTTTCCATCTTCCTTTCACCTAGGTTAGTGTTTGTTTATGTATCAATTTTTTATGATGCCTGCCTTAAAGATGAATGTTCCAAGGGAAGTTAGAAATCCTCTACAAGCACTTTAGCAAAGAATATTTTTGGCTATCAGTGCAGAGCTCAGCTAACCCTTTTGTCTTGGATTGCATTTTAAAAAATAAAGTTAAAAAATTTATTTCATTAAACTAGGGGTAGAATAAGGCACATCAGGAAAAATATATCAATTACATAAAGCTCTGAAACAAATCCACTGTTTATAGGGCAATTTTGTCTAGCTGCATTCAGTATCTCCACAATTCTATTGGAATTTTAAGTATATTATCTGTTGCCTTCTATTAGTGCTGTCATTTCCATTTAAAAAAAATTAATGATTGTCAATCCAATCATTAAAATTCTATCCCAAATATCCTTAACCTAAATAATTACACTATTACTTAAATTTATTACATTATTAACACTTTAGGATATTTTCCTGCTTACATTTTCTCTGACTATTTTCTTACTCTATTCTTTTTCATTGTACCAGGGAGTTTGGAAGTTTGAAGACAACTGAAGACAGTGTTATAAAAAGTCAACTTACTTTTAGAGTTATGATGCTTCCTGAAACTCCAATGAGCAGAGAAATCTGCAAGAGCAAAAAAATTGTTTTACAGTCATAACAAAATCCTTTAATGAACTTTGGTCCTGTCCTATTTCATGCAATCTGCTAGAAATTACACCTAGAAATTGCTAATATCCAATTGTGGTTTTCTGACCACTTCCAAGCACTGCAACAGTGTTTTTGATAGAACTGCTTTATGTCTAGTATATCTTTTTTGTTATAACTACTCTGGGACTTTTACCTTGTAATCAAAGATAGATAGGGGATTTTGTTCAAGTACATAACTGGCATTTGTTGGTGCTGAATTTAATTTGATTTTATCTTTTAAAATGTGAATTTGATAGTTGATTTAGCAAACATTTTCATGACTTTCCACTTACTGTGACTTTATTAGCATTTTCAAAAGCAAAAGCCTTAGAACAGGTCCCTGTAGATCTCCATTGGTGACTTCTATACACTGTGAAAGCAGTGTAATTATTCCTATCCCTGATTTTCTATCTTCTGACTACTAATTAACTTACAAGACTAATGGTTTCCCCCATTATGGTTTTTTTCTTTTGTATTTTTCCAAAATCTTTAATTGAAGAATGTTGTCAAGTACCTTTGAGAAAACTAATTGGGCTTTTTTGACACTATCGCTCTTGACACTTTTTGACTCCTTTAAAAATTCTTTATATTCAGACTTTGTTTTACAAGACCGGGATGACTTTTCCATAATATTAGTATTAATCCTTAGGGAAAATAATCTCATTCTTTCATTTTGTATTACTTTCTTTGCTTTCTTGTTACCATTTCATTATGTCCTCCTCAAAGTATTTTGAAAAAAAACCCACTAAATTTAAACATACTGTCATATTTTAAACTCAAATTTTTCATCACATTCCTTGTCATATTGTCATTTCTACAGAAAAAACAAAGAAGAATCCCTGCATATTATTGATGAGATATTACAATTACATGGCTGCTCAAACAAAGGCCCACCTGTGCCTCACAGAGAATGGAAGCTACAGGCCTTAGTTGGGGAGCTGAGACTTTGACCACCGCCTGTGGTCTAAAACAAATAGTTCTACTTAATTTGTAAAATTATAACTTGGATTTGCCAACAAACCCCCAATATACTTTGATTGCAAAGTATATTACTTTGCAATTACTTTGATATTTTTTTGTGGTTGGATGGATGTGCTTGAGCAGAAAGTCAGGCTCCACATTGATTCAATCACAAAAATAGTCTTGCCCCTGTCTATCTCTACAAGAATATTGCAAGATCATAGAATAATAGGATGTTGAGGGGTTGGAATGGACTTTAAAATCATCTAGTCTCAACCCCTTCTGTCATGGTCAGGGACACCTCTCACTAGACCGGCTGGTCAATGCCTGATCCAATCTGGCTTTGAACACTGCCAGGGTTGGGACACCTGCAACCTTCCTGAGCAACATGTTCCAGTGTCTCACCACCCTCACTGTAAAGAATTTCCTTCTAATATCTAAACTAAATTTCTTCTCTTTCAATTTGTATCCATTACTCCTTGTCCTATCACCACAATTCCTGATAGAGTCTTTCTCCAGCTTCCCTATGGCTCCCTTTCAGATACTGGTACTGAATTTAATTTCATTTTGTCTTTTCAAATGTGAATTTGATAGCTAATTTAGTAAACATTGTCGTGACTTTCCACTTACTATGACTTTATTGGTATTTTCAAGATACTGGCAGGTTGCTAAGTAGTCTCCATACGATCTTCTCTTCTCTGGGTTGAACAACTCCAGCTTTCTCTGCCTCTCTTTGTAGGGGAGGTGGTCTGGCCCTCTTATAAACTTCATGGCCCTCCTCTGGACTAGCTCCAACAGTTCCATTTCCTTCTTATATTGGGGACACCAGAACTGTATGCAGTACTCTAGGTGGGGAAAGGAAAAGATTATTCAGGATATGTGCAGAGGGAGACCTTTAAAATGCTGCAGTGAAATTCATAGCATTAAGGGCAAGAGATTAATCAAATATGTAGTGGACCAAGATTAGTAAGATTCATTTATACATTAGAAATTAATCAAGGTGAGTATAGATTGGTCCTTTCTTGGATCAATCTTGCCTCATAGTGAATTTGGATACTGATAATTAAATGGCATTTCTACTTCACCTCAGCAGCTCTGAAGTATGAATCCTACAATTTTCATAACAGCATCTCTACCTATTTACATGCTAAAAACTAGTGAGACATGATGATAAAGGCTGTTGAATACACAAAAAGATTACCAGCATGCTAAATAACAGAAGTACTCAATTCCTTTTTTTTAAATTGAACAAATTAGTCCTAATATAGTCTGTTTATATATTCTATATATAGTCTATATATATAGAATATATAAATAGTATAGTCTATAAATAAATACAGTCTATTCTATATATAGTCTATATAGCTCCCTTCAGAAAGGTTCAATAGGAGAGAAAAAGTTGATCAAAAATAACTGCTAGTCATGTTTATAAATCCAGCATTGTTCCTTGCACTTATTTAAACCAGGACAAGGAAAAATGTATTCCATCATACACTTGTCCTTTATAAATCACCCTTTGCAGGTGAAAAGCAAAGAACATACAAGTGACCCTTCAAGCCTCGTGAAGATTTACATTGGTCTCCTGGGGAATATCATACATGAATAATACTACCAACTGATCTTATTTCTCCTCTGTTAATCTATAAATGAGGAGATTGAAAGGCATAGATTTCAATTTTCAATGAAGAGCTTCCCAGTCAGATCAAAAATCACAAAGATATTCTAAGGTGAGAGCTGGATACAACACCACCACAAAAAAAAAAAAAAAATAAGGGTTGCCAGCTTAATCACATCTGTGTTGCAAGCTTTCTCACTCTGGACTGTGACCTGGGCTGGGTCTGTATGGTCTGTAGGAGAAGGAGTTGGGATAGAAGCTGTGATTGCTGCTCCTGATTTGTGTTTCATGCTATTGACAAAATGACATATCCAGCTGATCTATAGAGTTTAAATTGCTACCTATTGAAGGTTAAAATATAATCTTCCTCATGAACAACTCTGTTCTGGTGCTATTTTACTGTGTGAAGAGACTTGGCAAGCAGAGATGCACAGTCAGCAGTACACACAGGTAGGACTGGCATGCCACGAACTTACCTGTTCACATGCTCACTGTCATCCTCCCTGGCCTTAAACTCTTTGTAAACAGTAATGTTGAGTTGTCTGTTTGTGAGAGATTTTTAGGGTGTATAACTCTTAATGAAGACCAGTATTTTCTTAATGAATCCAGAAGTCATTAGTACCATTTCAAGATCTCTCTATACTGAAACTTATCTCATATGGCTCCAGGTTAAATACACTCACAGTGCTCAACATCATTGCTTTCCTCGAGGAATGAGGGAAGATTACACAGCAGGGATTAATGAAATCAAACCATAAGTCACAGACAGGTGACCACACAGGTTATGGTTTGCTGTAGAGCCATCCATAAACAAGTTTTCCTACCTTCTCTGGCCTTGTTAGTGTGGCATATACCCAGTCAGCCCACAGTGCCACTGAGTGCACACTTGGGCTTTTTCCTTTTTCATGCTTTAGAATTCAGGCATTGTTTTTTCCTTGTAAAGATTTTTAAATGGAACCTGGATGTTTTCAATATATAATGCAAAAAAAAAAATCTGAGCATTTGCAGTGAAATATTTTAATTTTACTATAATCTCAATTTTCACTAATCCCTAGTTTATCATTTGGAAATAATTTTTTTATCCTATTTACTGCTATGTTTTGAAAATATTTTCTTTATTATGTCAGAAGAGCTGTTTCATGATGCTCAAAATCTTAGAAGAACCTGATTAGCGTTCAGTTTTATCATGAGTCAATTAACATCATGTATGGTGGGGGGGAGTTATAACCTTTATATAAACAGCACAGAAATATCTGTACTCCTGTTTTACTGATCACCACACGGTACTTAAATGTTTGGAAATATTTCAGCAATGCTGTTATTCAAAAGATGTGCCAACCCCAGACGAAATCTGTTCCTTCCAAGTCATAGAAGTGTAGTCACTTTCTGTAACAGTTCCTTAGTTGAGATAAACATTTTGACAGAAAATATTTGGTGGTGAATGCAGTGTAAAACTATCTGAGAATAAATGTACTGTGACTTGGAACACAAGATATAATTCTCTTTGCATAGAGGCAAAATGAGGAGATGACAGAGTTCATAAAACCTATTTTCCTCCTAAAATTGCAATTTGACCTTGATTTTCAAGAGGAGTCTTTCAAAAAGTTAAACTTGACAGTGCAAGAAATTTCACAGACTTTTGTCCATAAGCTGTCAATTGCAATAGGAAAATGCACAAATTCTTCTTGAGTGTTCTGTACATTGGGGTTTTTTTCACTTTTACTCTTCCAGTTCTCTCCCCCATGTCACTCTGAGGGGAGTGAGTGATTGAGCAGAATTTAATCGCTGGACTGCGTTGAACAACCACAGCTTGGTACCAGGGGATTCCCATTGTTCACTTGAGTTCCTTGTAAAATGAGGTGCAAATATCAAAGCAGGATATTACAAGTATGTTTAACCTCTGTAGTGCAACAACTTATCAATGCAATATAAATAAAAGGCTTCGTTTCCATACATTTGTACTAAGAACTGCTTATGTCATTTAGATTGTATTTACACAGAGCAAGAATTTAGCATTGTAAATGAAATCACTGAAATATTGTATGCTACGTCTCTTAGCAAGGTATATACCCCATAGCAGCCTCAGGAAACAATGAGTGAGCTGAATGGTTTGCATTATAGCACTGAACTGTGCTTAAATTATGCACTGAACTGTGCTTAAATTATAAAATACAGCCTACAATAATCAAGCAGACTGCTCAATTCCAGTAAAAGGTAAAAACTCTGAAGCATAGATGTGTCTCTGCCTCCATCTCAGAATGCTAAACATGTTGTACAAAACATATTGAGGCAAATCCTCACTTAATGTTAATTGATGCAATTCCTAGAACTGAATGAACCTACCCTATCCAGTCAACTCCATCCACATATATAAAACAATTTTCCTTCCTATAAGAAGACCATTGAAATACTTAGATCTCATATAAAACAAGAAAAAAAAGAAAAAAGAAAAAAATACTCTAAAGGAAATTAGCAAGCCCTGGGAAGGGAAGTGGAAATAAAAGTTTAATATTGAAGAAAAAAAAACAACAAAACAAAACAAAACAAAAAAAAAGAGAGTTTTCAATTATCTATTTCAAAATTCCAAAAAGCTAAGTAAGGGAAAGCAAATATTGTACTGAGGCTAGTAGATGCTAATGTATAAATTAAGGATCTGGAAAAGGTCATGCTGGGGTGACAGCTTGCTGATGGCACTCTTAATTGAATCTAGTATGTAGTGAGATTATGAGGAGTTTTAAAGCCACAGAACAATGGCACAGGAAGTCTTATAACTTCAAAGTAAGGCAAATTGGACAGAATGTATTGAGCTACTCAAGCAAACCTAGGGGACCCTCTGGAACTGTAAACCTTCTTTAATTTCCTGAATTAATCTAGAAAAAGTCAACAAAATAAAGGATGAAGAATGTTTGGCAGCAAAACAAGTACCATCAGCTAACCACAAACACAGAAAAAAAAAGCTGATAATCAAAGTTCTCTGAAAAGGTTTATCTCCTAATGTAGCATAGCTCATTCCAATGTTCCCCAGGGTACTGTTTCAGTAAGTGATATATACTAGAAAATGTTGTTCCTGGCTATGTTTTAAGACCACATCTGTGACTGTTTCTATCCTCATCCAAAGTATTGACTTCCCCATGTTTGAAATTGATCTTCTGAATTGCTCAGTGAGTGCTGTTTTTCACAGGTTAAAGTACTATGGGAGAGGGATATGAAGGGACTTTATAGTTCATAAGCAGAGTTTGATATGTTATGATGCTATTGATTTTTTTAAAAATCATGGATAGATGAATGATCTATCCTCTATAGGTTCACATTGGGACTTTTTAAAATGTGAGGAAAAGGCTTTTGATTATATTTCTATTATCCCTTTTCTCTTTTGCCTGCATCAATATTTGAACTGGGTAGCTGTAACAGGTGGATATTAGCTGTCCCATACAGCAGCCTACCCTAGGAGACATCGAGGCATGAAGCAGTCTGCAGCCATAGTGGCACCCAGACTCTGAAAAGCAGTCTTACATAGAGATGAATTTCTCTCACATTTTCAGTCCAGATGTCTGATTTTGCTGTTGACTTGCAAAGAAGATTAATGATATCTTCAATATTCTTTTTCAGTTTTGGATTTTTTTGGATTTTTTTTTCTGATTTAAAAAAGATGAAAACCAGAAAAAGACATGTTTTAAAAAGTTGAGGCATGGTAGGCTTTGCAGGTTTATTGTTTTGGTTTGCTTTTAAATGTGTTCTGGGTGGGAACCCTGAATCCCGGAAGGTTTAGCTTCGAGCACTATTTTTTAAAATGGTTGAGTTACAAACTTCCACAGAAAGGGTTATAATAGAAACACTGACAGGCATTTAACTATAACAGTAGTAGCAGGGTTGTTATAATAATTGGATTTGGGGTGAAATACAAAGCTAAATTTACAGATTCTTTCTGCCTTGGGGGAGCCATTCATTTCTGTCTGAAACAGCTACGGCAAAACTTAACATCAGCAGTAGGAAAAAGACACCAGAAAAATGAATGGTTCCATCTCTATTAGCTCCAAGAAAACAATTGTTGCTTGACAGATTTAGTGATGCATGAAATATCAAAGTCCACATCTGAGAATCATCGCAAAAAGAATAAATTGATTTATATTGACTGTCTTACATTGTTGCTTTAAGCTAAAATGTGGAAGTTCATATTTTACACTTTTTTTTTCATTGAATAGCTCCCTGGAGTGTTAAATTAAACAGAACCACTAAAACAATACTGAAGAAATAAAGGTGGAAGCAATTAAGAGCTTAGCCTCCAGATCATCTGAGGGTCATATAGTTGATTTCAATTTACAGAAAAAACCTTTTTTTTTTTAATTGCCAAGTTTTTGAGATCTTGATAACACCTTAATGTTTATGCAAGTGAATGGAATTGCTTCCCTCTGTCATATAAATAAATGAGATAAAGTCATCAACAAATTACACCCAGCAGAAGTATCAGTATTGCCTGGGGTAACACAGAAACCTTGTAGAAGGTTTTTCACATCTCAGGATATGTTTTAGTGTTATATCCTCAACAAGCCTCTAGTGTTTGCATGTATCACAATATCTCTTACAAAAAACCATTATTTTGCCTTGTTACTGACTCTCTTTTAACTGAGAAAGTTTAATTTGTATTTGAAGTAGGAAAGTATGCCAGGTCGTATCTGGAATTCAACCCAGTTGACTTCACTGCTCCAGATATGTAAGTAGCATGCACTATGACTGCTACCAAAAAACAGTTTTGATCAATTGATAAGGGGGAATCTTATTTTTTTTGAAATCTGTACTTACTGTGACCTAGATTATGTTGTTAAGTTATCAGATTCAAACAGAGCACTTCTATTAAGATACAGTCAAGCATCTTTAAAACTCAGCTTAAACAGCAGGACTTGATGAGATAAAGCCAAAGTAGAATTTAAATTTAAGGATGTTTGCATCAAAATGTGCTGCATTTTTAAATTGTCTTTGAGCAGAAGAAAGGCTGTTCAGTGACTTACATGGGATCTGTTCTTCCCTGAACTGAGTTGGTGGCTTGCATTCCTTTCAGTACATTACCAGGTAAAATGAAAGTCCAGCTAGGCAGCATATTCAGAAAAATTCTTTCAATGACAAAAATAGCTGATATGAGCTTTATATGAGTCTATTTCAGTTCTATTCCAAGCTTCTGAGAGCACGACACTGAACAGATACTGGATTATACTTTCTTAATTATTTGACAAGAAGAGGAATCTCTTAACTCTGTCCAGTTAATTTGGTACCCTACATGCACTGATTGCTTCCACTGCTGCTTACATTGCCATTATACACTCAAAGACAGATGTGAGACTCAGCAAGGGGCTTCCTCTTGCTCTTGGACAAGAAGCAAAGGCCAAAGGGAATCTTCTCTGAGATTGCTTTCACCAACCCACCACAGGAGACAGCAGAGTTTTTACAAGTAACTTAATTCAAGTATAGGTAGTGGAATTGTGGGTTGAAACTTTACACATGATAAATCATGAATCAATAATTCCCTTTTAAATGCTTTAAGTAAACTAAAAAATTTAGCTTTACGATTAGTTTTAACCTCGGTTATAGAGGTGCCTGTTGGAGCAGCGTGATTTGCCTTTGTATTAGTTCTGCCAAACCTTGTCTTCTAAGTCTCTGTGTTTGAAATGCCTTTTTTTTTTTTTTCTTGCATCCTAAGGATATATTCATAATAACGACAGTGTAGTTATCTGTTAGCATCCCCACAGTGCTCTTCATAAGTGAGTACTGCCTTTTGTCTTGGGACTGAATAGCTGCTTCTGAGCACAGTAATTCATTAGACAACTGCTGCTACAGGAACCCTAACTAAAGAATTTGTTATATGGCACTTTCAAGTATCAAACTGCTATCATAGTTGGTTAACTGGAAATGTATAAAAAATTATATTTATAGCTTTTGTAAATATTGAATGCAAGCAAAAAACCAGAAAATTGCCAAAAGTTGAATTGTGACTGTTCATTTAAACAAGCAATGAAAATGGAAATAGATGTAAAAATCTTGCTGATAATTCTTTCTTTTTTAATATTTTTCTATACTGGTCATCTACTTTTCTAGGATTATTATTGTACAATGCCATAAAATTTTCTTTTAGGAAGTCTCCACTAACAAAAATTAAATATGTTTATATATTTAATCTCTCTCATTTTTCTAATGTTCTCAGTATTGGCCAAGACATTCTTGTCTCATCTATGTAATGGTGTCTTAATCTCTGTTATTTCTGTGATTTTGGTGCTTGGCTCTCATTTATCCACAGTGCTAACTCCTGCTACAGCTGCTTTCATTGTTCTCAGAAACTATAACAGGAATAAGAACTATATAGGCACTTTTTAATATCCTCTTTAATTTATTTTTTGGTTTTTGTTTGCTTAATTTTTGGTTTGGTTTGGTTTTGCAAAAAGTAATACTCAATTCCTCATCTATACCTTTGTTTACTATTAACATGGGCTTTTCACTTTAGATCCTGCAGCAAGACCATTTATACAACAGGAAAATATGGGTCTACAGGAAGAAAACTGATCTGTTTTCTACAATCATTCATGTTCCATCATTTGATTTGACCAAAATAGTTCTATATCAGAGCAATTTCACAATGGTTGCTTACCAGTTTGAATGGCACATTTCAGTTTATTTCAGAATTAAATTCTCCATAGATGAACAGAATATAGAATAGGCAACGTGAAATACTTATTCCAAAATATTAGGTAGATTTCCTGCATGTTCCTTGGCTTCTTAGCATTCTTTAGTTAAATGTAAATTACATTGTGTGTGTACACACTGTGTGTGTTCTGGTTGCAGAGAGGGGGCAGAGCGTATGGGCGTGACCAGGTTGTTGTTCTATACCCTGCACATCATCTTGGGGGAACATGGTTTCAGGAAGAAGAAAAGGTGAGTACAGCTTTTCTGGAACTACACCATTTTGTTTCCATCTCTTCCTAAGAGAGGTTGCCAGGACCAGCCCTTGCACACCCTGCCCTTTCTCATCTCTGCTTGTGCCTTCTGGTCCTCTCAGAACACAGCTCTGGAAGTGGCAAACATGGCTGGATTGTGAATGCAGCCCCAAGATGTTGCTCCAAGAAAAGGGACAGCGAGACCCAGCCCATCAGAATGTGCGCCCTGCTCCAAGAAAGGAAATGATGCAGCTCCAGAAGGTGGTTCTGAGGGAAAGTGGCTGCAGAGCTCAGAGAAGGCACAGCACAGAGTAAAAACCCCAGCAGAGTCTGACCCCACTGCAGCATAGAGGCATTGCAGTGTGGTGTGGCGCAGATGATCCTGGTTTTGATCATTTTTTTCCATTGCCTCAGGCTCAGGGATGGGAGGGGGACCCAGCAGGGCAGGAATGTTGTCATTCTTGTTTCTATTTGTAAAAATGTGCTCTACACTGCAGCTGAGGGGAATGGTCCTTCCTGCAGTCTCTGGCAAAAAGCACCCAGGGAGACATGAGAGTGACATATAGGGTTCTGAAAAGGATCTGAGGCCTCTAACACCACAACTGAAAAAGAGATCTTGGCAGTTTATGAAGAGGTTTGATCTATTTCAGAAGTGACTGGTACTGAAGAACTGCTCCACTTGCTACCCTGACTGCCAGCGCTGGGCTGGATGTTCAAAGGTGAAGTCCCTTCCACACATCATGCCACAGATGCCACATGGAGCAAGAGGATCTCTTGATTACACAGCAATCTTGGATAAAATATCCCAGTTACCCAGGGATCTCTTAAGATCATAATGAGTTGTCCTTAAGGTGAAAATTCCAGGTCATAAGAAGAGGAGGAGAAGAATGTGATGTGCTGAGCAGGCCTCACCATATAATTACCTACCTGAAAATAAAAAGCAATACACTCTCTTCACTGACTTTTTCTGCCATATCATAGGGGCAAATTGAAAATGGAAAGCTGCTGCATGGAGGGAGTCCTATGAGGTGAGTCACAAAAGCTGTTGAGGGACAAGGTGGATCAAATCAGGTTGCAGAGCTTAAAGTCATCCCCTTGGCTTTAGATATTGATGAATGAGAGAAGTGGCCAAGACTCTACCTCTAAGCTGACTTGTGGATGGTAGCAGACACCTTTTTGGCCTGTCTGGAAAGATGGAAAAAACCCAATTGGCAGCAGAGAGGAAAACCCATTTGGGCTAAGAGTGGCAAGACATCACTGCCAGGGCAGAGAAGCTGGCCATAAAAGTCCACCTTGTAGGTGCGCACATACCCAAGGGTCGAGTTACCAAAGAACGTTGCAACAATGGTGGATCAAGATGCCAAGATCAGATAGATCTTGATTGAAAATACCAGGGTAATAATTTCTGGCTCAGCGGGCTCGTGATGCCTCAGGCCACCAGGGAAGAGATGCGACATATAGATGGTCTTGTGATCAAGGGGTGAACCTACCCATGGACGCTGTATTTTGAGGTTATTGTAACTGTGAAAAGTGTGCTGCAGTCAAGCAGGCCAAGCAGGTAATGTTGCTGTGGTATGGGGGACAAAGGTCAAAACAGAAATATGGGGGGGCCTGGCAGATCAACTGCATCACACTGTTGCAAACCTGCCAAGGAAAACACTATGTGCTGACAATGGTGGAAACAACCACTGGATGGTTGATGATGTACCCCATGCCTCCCACCACTGCACAGAAGACCATCTTGGGTCTTGAAAAGAAAGTCCTGTGGTGACATGGCACCCCAGAAATAATTCATTTGGACAGTGCAATTCATTTCTAAAACACAGTTTTCCTCCCCTTCCAAATCACAGCTTGATTTTTAATGTTGTGACACTATAACTTCCTAGGAACCCATATAGTAGCAAGAGAACATTAAATTGTTCATGATTGCAGAAATTTTCACGTAAGTTTTATATCCAATGTTTTCATACTCGAAATCTGCCCTTTCAGGATAAGAAATTAGCCACTTATGTAAGAACATACACACAATTGCATATGTTAAACTGAAGGTCTATTAAGACTAGAAATTAAGAGAGGATGTGAGGAAGTCTATAAGGATGGACTTACACCTTTCTGCTATGTATTCACAAGGTAGTTCTGTGGAAGAAGTAACTCTTTAGAGAGTGAGCCTTAGAAGTAAAAAAAGTAGTTCAGTCTTGAGCATGTCCTTGGGTAGGCAAGTAAGGCTCATACTGAGCACTTAGATGCCTGGACTTTTTCTATAATGATGGAGGAAGCAAGTCCTCGTCAGAGAGTAAGCATGTCTTAAATTTTCTCCAGACCAGCCATGAAGAGCACTTCAGGGATGATGTGATACCTTCCAATGATATTATTCCTAAATCAGGCACCTCAGGTAAGTGCTTAAGCACAGCAGGATAGATAGCTCTTCTCTTGGATGATTAGATAATCATCCTGGTAAGAGTCCAGAGGGTCTATGGTGTTCATGGCTGTCCAAGAGCCCAAGGCTCTGAAAAATCAAGTTCCTCTGTGCTTTATTTCTAAAGGGAGAGAGAAAGAAAATCTCCTACAGAATAAGCAGCTGAAATTCTCAAAGCAAAGCCCTTGCGGATTGACTTTTCCTCTTCTCTGAGTTCACATGCTGGGGGGCTCTAGAAGAATCTAAGATGTTCAACTCCTCACATGAAAAAAAAATCTCATTTACAAGGGTAGGGAGTATAGATGAGGAGAAAAGTAATTTGAAGATGATTCTGAGTTGTTAAATGTTTGGATTGCCTAGATTAGAATTTATAGCTTTTATTAATCCGTACAATATTGCAATATAAGATGATTCAAGATATTTTACACCCTCTGACTCATTTTTTATTGTTTTCTTAATATAGTCTTTTTACACAATGCATTTTTCTGTCATTTTTAACACAAAATTTAATGATTCAGCATACAAGAGTACACTTAGGAAGCCAGTTTATCTCTAGAGTCTGGCCATGTGGGTCTGATTTGAACAAAGATAAATGGTCTCATTTTATTACAGGAACTTTTCATTAATAATACCAGGTACGTCATGTTCATTATAGCAGGTTCATTGCATTTGGTTCTTTTGACATTTTATGAGGCAATGGTAATGAAAGTTGTGAGCTGGTACATAGCTTTGTGTTAAAAAAAAAGAAAACTGCAGATTGTTTGCAAAAGTCTATTAAAAATGTCAGATAAAGAAATGAGTTATTTTTGCAAGATGTTACAAATTCAACAAGGAACTAAGAAACTTTCTTAAAACTATGTAACATTTTATAGAACTTCTAAATATTATTCATGTTAAAAATTTTATTGCTATACAATGAAGACATTCATTGCAATTATCAGTAGATATGTAATAATTAGTAATCTGGACTTTGCGAACCACATAGATCACATAGATCTATGATCTACATAGATTGTAAATTAGGTTTTAGTGTGTTCCCATATTTTCCCTTCATATGAAAGCAAATTTCTTAATTTGTAGCTGCTCTGGGATTTAACACCATGAGTTTTGGTACTTTTTTGTTATAGCTAAGTTCTCATCTTTGGTAAAATACAACAAAAAGAATCCAAGCCATACCACTAGGAGTAGTACTAGTGGGAAATCCAGTCCATTGAAATTGACACAGTAATTTGATCTTGTAATATTAGACTAAGTCACCAATTGGTTTATATTCATAAGTAATGTACAAGTAGTGAAAAAATTAGGAAGAAAAAGCATTTAACATAAATTTAGGAGGTACAAGCCTATTATTCACATAGTTCTCCAGTTGACTGAATAATGATATTGGAAATTGTACTATGTTCTTTATCCTTATCTATAGGATAAAGAACATAATCTATCAATCTGCTGTAATGATTTTTTTCATTTAATATCTGTAAATTTATATCAAACTTAAAAGTGTTCAATTACAAGGAAGAATTTTCTGGATTATGACAAAGCTCAACAGCTCATTCCATAAAAGAAGTGTGACAAGGTATTGTCATGGCAATGGCTGCATCACTATAGATTGTGGATTACTTGTGCTTCCACTGCCACTTTAAACAAATGAGAATAATTGTCTGGTGGGAGAAAAAAAATCTTTGCTCAAATCTTGACAGCAAAAAGAAGCTATTAGCAAAATATAGAAGAGGAAATACATACACTGCAAAAAAACCCCTATATTTCAGTTAAATTATTAGTGTGGATTTGGAAAGTTTTCTCAGTCAGAAAAATTCCACTTAATAGACTGAAGAAGTGCAGTAAGGGTTTACAGAAATGTCTCTAATGGGAACTGATATTTGAAAGCAAAGGCTAGTGGGACTGATTACTTTTCTCATTAGGCAGCATCTTTAACAAAATAAATCAGGTGTTGCCATATAACATTTCACATATCTGTCAAACTGAAGGATATAATCTGGAAACACACCATGAAATTAGCATAGATACATGCCGAATTGGAATCAACAAACATTTTCATCTCATACTAATTGACAAAAGCGGTGTCACTGCTGCACACAATTTCATCTGCAATTATTATTAGTGGGAGAAGTGAAAACCCTGTGAACTACAAATTTCTCTTCATGTTTTGATATCAAGTTCTGCCCAAACCAATGTCTGCGGGAAGTAGAATTTTCTTTTTTTAATACTTTGTGATATATCCTTTGGTAGTATCTTCCCTTTTCCAGAGCAAAAGGTTAAATGAGATCCTTTCCCTTCACAGCTCTGGGCAGCTGTGCAGACAAAGAGAGCGTGTGGAATTATCTCATCGTGCTGGCAGAGATTCCAGTATGTTGGGTTCAGTGCCACAGAGTGAGGTGGGGACGGAGGACACACGGCCTTTAGGCCAAAGTTGTTTGCTCCAGGGTCTCTGAGTGGGTAGCAGGGAACAACATCCTCCTCCAGAGCTCACTGAGGGCTGCTCTGAAGATGTTCTGGGCTGAATTAGTAACAAAATAATCAGAGACAAGGTGAAGCAGAGGGAGAGGTAGTAGGGCTGTGCATAGGGCTGCTTGTAGTCAAAATGAACATTTAATTCTTCCAAGCAGAAAAGCTTTGTTTTAACTGGCAAGATAAAGAAAGCCTTTGTGATAAGTTATTTTGATAGCACTATGAGCACATTTTGGTAAGAACACTTAAGTTCAAATCACTGCTTTAAGTCAAGAAAAGGAGGAAATCTTGCTGTCTCTTCTATATGCTGTGTGAATGCTCAACAAAGCACTGTGTTTATGCGTGTGGCAACATCAACATGGTCATTTGGGAATATATCTACTTCATTGACACTAGTTCTTCTATTCTCAGCAGTGTATTGAACACTGGGCAAATGAAGAAATATCTCTTTGTTATGTTCCATTTTTGACATGCTCACCAAACATAGTAGTATATATGGGAAAACATAAAAATAGCAGCTCTTCTCCTATGCTTTCTTGAGTCCCTTCAGCCTCACCTCTCCTTAAATGTCTCCAGCTTTGGTAGAAGACATGGAGAGTTGAAGCTGGGGCTAGTAATCATCTCATTATTGATGGCGACATTTGACATATTTTTGACAGTTTCTGTTTATCAGGCTGGCACATTTTGTGCAGATGTACCTTCAGCAAAGCTCCTATCTCTAGCTAAGCCTTATGCAAGCTTTCTTGGTTGGCTGAGGGCTTTTTATATTTTATTCCCTTTGTTATGTGAAGCATATCTTTCTTGATAAATTAACAGTAAACAGACAATACACTACATTCTCTCCATTATCAGGCTGTCCAATGAAGCATGGCATTCGGTTTCCTTGCAATTTATATTTTAGCATAATTCATACTGAATAATCACCAGTGTTTAAGCCTTTGTAACATTATCCAGCTTTCCCCTATTTCTGCTAATTTATTCACCTTTTGTAGCAGAGAAGAGTAAAATTTAACATGTACTACCCAAGGGGCTATCTCTTGCACTCCATTATGAAATTTGACTTCTTTTGTTTTGTTGCTTGTCAATGTTCTTGTTTAAAAAAAGAAAAAGTACTGAGGCAAAACATCCTCCTCAATCACAATCCAAAGCTTGTGTGGTTTGCTCTTATAGAAGTGGTCATCTAAGTGACTACATCAAGGATCAATGGAAGGGCTGCAGACATCATTTATCTGGACTTCTGCAAAGCCTTTGACATGCTCTCCTACAATATTCTTCAGAGAGATGGATTCGATGAGTAGATTGTGGGTAGACACACCTGAAGGATAGGATGCCATACAGAGGGACCTGGACAAGCTCAAGATGTGAGCCCATAAGAAACACATGAAATTCAGCAAGGCCAAGTTCAAGGTGCTGCACATGGGTTGGGTCAACCTCTGGTGTCAATGCAGGCTGGGGGATGACAAGATCCAGAGCAGCCTGGCTGAGAAGGACTTGGGGGTGCTGTGGGTGAGAGGCTGGACATGACCCAGCCATGTGCCCCTGCAGCCCAGAAAGTCAAATGTGCCCTGGACTGCATCCAAAGCAGCGTGGGCAGGAGGGGAGGGAGGGGATTCTGCCCCTCCGCTCTGGTGAGACCCCACCTGCAGTGCTGCACCCAGCCCTGGGGTTCTGAGCACAGGAAGGACATGGACTTCTTGAAGTGAGTCCAGAGGAGGCCACCAAAATTATTTGAGGGATGGAGCATGTCTCATGTGAGGAAGAGCTGAGAGAGTTGGGATTTTTCAGCCTGGAGAAGAGAAGGCTTCAAGGGGACCTAATTGTGGCCTTCGAGTACCTGAAAGGAGCCTAGAGGAAGACTGAAGAGAAACCTTTTTCAAGAGCATGTAGTGACAGGACAGGGAGGAATGGCTTAAAATCAAAAGAGAGTAGGCTTACATTAGATATTGGGAAGAAATTCTTAAATGTGAGGCACTGGAACTGGTTCTCCAGAGAAGTTGTGGATATGCCTCCCTGAAAGTGTTCAAGGCCAGATTGGACAGGGCTCTGAGAAATCCAGACTAGTTGAAGATTCTCCACCCTTTTCAAGGGGTTTTCAACTAGGTGATCTTGAAGGACCCTTCCAATCCAAGCTATCAGGTTGATGGTATGATCTTTTATTCACTGGCAAGGAAATGAGTGGTTACTGAAAGGTCAATCCCAAGCTTCACATACCAATATTCTGCTTAATGCATGCAAAGGTACATAATGAAAGAGAAAGCAATTATCAGGGTAACATTTCAGATTATAATAATTCTCACTAAATAATTAAACACCTTATTTACTTTAATCAGTGACTGTACTGGTGGGATTCTACCATGATGAAATCTGTGGTTTTAAAGAAAAGATCTCCTAATGTAGGTAACATTTACAAAACATTGGCACAAGCTGTACTGCAGTTCAAAAATCATGTGTGTTCTCCTGTGTAAAGCAAAAACATACAGGATAGTAGCTAGATATATTAGCACTGGTAGGAAAACAGGATAATTAAAAGATAACTAGGAAGATAATTAAATGAAAACAGAGACTAGCCTGATGTGCTTTAGGCTAAGTGCAATAATTAATCCTGATAGATGGTATATAATAAGGGCTTTCAAATATAGTCTCCTACACAAGCTTGCTATTATGAAATCACAGTTCTTTGTGCAGGAAATAAATGTTCTAAAGAGAAATGTTCCTGTTAGATTTAGATCCTGTTAGATCTTCTGTGGAAGGTGTATTTTAGAGAGTAGGCAGGAAGAACTGAACAACTCAATTAGCTATGGAATTTCCAAGGCTTGAAAATACATAGGAATCCTCTGCACCCTCCTGCTCCTTGCTTTCAAAGACTTTAATGAAAAGTGCTGGGGTCTGGAGACTAGAGAATCTCTGCAGAGGGACAGGTCCATTGAACAGAGAGTGGTTAGGCACTGAAACAGGGTCCCCAGGGAAGTGGTCACTGGTCACAGCACCAAATCTGCCAAGTTCAAGGAGTATTTGTACAAAGCTCTCAGGCATGTGGTGTGATTTCTGGGGTGGTCCTGTACAGGTTAAGGGTTTGGCTTGAAGATTCTTCCAGGTCAGGATATTCCATGATTCTATGATTCTCTGAACTGCGAGGTTACTTTAATCCAATTTTAGAAGGGAACACTTGTTGGGAAACACACTTCTTTCTATTCCAAAATATGGGCCTTGGGGCATTTTGCAGTTTGCTTGTTTATTTAAACAGATTTAAATATTCATTATCAGCCTATAGAGACACACAGGAGAGCAGAGATCCACCTGCAGCCCATGGAGGACCCCACAGTGGAACTGTGGCTGCCTGAAGGAGGCTGTGACCCTGTGGGAAGTCTCTGCTTGAGCAAGCTCCTGGCAGGACCTGTGGCCCCATGAAGAGAGGAGGCCACACTGGAGCAGATTTTCTGGCAGCCCTTGTGACCCCATGGGGCACCAAAACAGGAGCAACTTATTCTTGAAAGATTGCACCCCATGGAAAAGGATCCACACTGGAGCAGTTCATACCCTGCAGCCTATGTCACGCTGGGGAAGCTAATGGAGCACTATCCCCCACAGCAGCAACCCCACACTGGAGCAGGGGAAGAGTGCAAGGAGTCCTTCCCCTGAGGACAAAGGAGCAACAGAGATAAAGTGCAGTGAACTGATCATAGACCTCATTCTCTGTCCCCTTGTGTCACTGAAGGGGAGAAGGGAGAGAATCTGGGAATGAAGTTGAATCTGGGAAGAAGGAAGGAATGGAGACAAGATGTTTTAAGATTATTTCTCATTATACTACACCAATTTGATTGGTAATAAATCAAATCTTTTATTCCCTAAGTAGAGTCTGTTTTGCTTTCAACAGTCACTGGCGATTGATCTCTCCCTGTCCTTATCTTGACCCACGAGCCTTTTGTATTTTCTCTTCCCCACCCTGTCCATGAGGGGAGAAGTGGAGCATCTTTGCTGGGCATCTGGAGTCCACCCAGAGTCAACACCTACATTTCCCTGTTATGTGACATGACAACAGCGGTAGGATTGACAGCTTTTTGACTGTGTGTTCACATGTCACACCAGCAATTTCTTTCACTAATCTTGAACTCTCTATTCTTTCATTAGTCACTCTTCTGTGAGTTTTGATCCTTACCTATACTAATTCACCAACTTAGAGCAATAACTGACATTTGGTATATCTAAGAATAAAATTCAACACCACTGAGTTTAATCTCCTGCATCCTACAGCCCAGAGAGTTTCCCATGACTTGCTGCAGCCATACATTATAGCTGAACTGGATTTTCTTCTTCCTTTCTGAAGATGTGATAAAGAATATGTCTTTATCCTGTCCTATTTTTTACAGAATAGTTACCTAGTCTTCTCAACCTTGTCTTAAAAAAAAAGAAAAAAAAATTGAAAAGGATTGTAGCTATCTCAGCACCAAATAAAATAATAAATAAGAGTATTTTCCTGTGAGTGTTAATACAGAGTTTCTACAAATTCATTGTGAAAAGGATGTAAGAGGAATGGCATGCTCTGGATATTATCCTGGGTGGACATTGTTATAGTGGGAACAAAATCTGAAACTATATCTGCATTTAAGTGTAAATCATTCTTCTTTGTTAAAAAGAAAAGAAAGAGGCATGTATAAGGAATTAAAGAGAAAAAAAACCCTTCCAAATACCCAAGAAAACCACTGTGATTTTGGTTTATCTCCTTGTTTACTGAAACTGACTTATTAATGTTTAAAATGCCCTTATAATGTCTGCAAGAAGTTCACTAGAGTTTTAAATAATGTATATGGTATTTGGCTAGAGCTATATCCCATCTTTCTATTTGATGAATCTAGATTATATTTCCTTCATGGTGAGACCATGGCTGAAAGTGCTATATTGATTGACCCGAGAAAAAGGGAATTAAATAGTACTCACCATTCTAAAGAATGTGAAATTACTGAATGGTGCCTTGCATCTTCCTACTTGTAATCTCCAAGGTGGTGAGATTCAGTGCTTTCCCATAAGTTTTAATCATCCTTTACAAAATTAGAAATTTATTTCCTTTTGGAGAAAAAAAATTGAAGACCTCAAAATATTCATTCTTCTGGACAGCCCCTAGGAGTCACTATACACTAAATGCTGCATTAGAAACAGCATCAAGCTGCAAATCTTTTTCAGGATCAAATGCTAATCCATCCAGTTCTGTTAACAGACCCTGGTACATGATGTTCATAATCTGATCACTGTCTGGTGAGTCTAAAATAGGACAAAGGGTTTGTCTCACAAGAACACGCCACCATGCACAAAGGTTATCACAGCTAATTAAAACATTTTTAAGAACCATGGTGTAGTCCAAAATTAGAATTATATGAGAGTTAGGTAGATACTGCTAAACTATCACCTGCCCATGACTAGGAGAATTATGTATTAAGTGCTTCTGAGTGAGTGTTAGATCACAGGGAAAACAGTATAGTAACATCTGTTAGAATTACTTTTGCAAACTTTAAAACAATTACTTTGATTTTAACAGTTGTTTGTCTTGACTTTGTTTCATCTAGCAAAGGTGTCATCATTGGCTGATACATTGCTGATGTGTCTCTAACTCAGCATCAGCCTTCAAGTTCAGCTTTTATCCAGCACAGACAACTGACCTTCCCCTTTCTCAGCACAGTCTGTTCATTTAGAGATGTCTAGAGACAAAGCTGATAGTGGGACACCATCTCACTTAACTGAAACTATCTCATGATAATAAACTGTCCTACCAAAACAGCCCTTGGAGTTGTCTCAGATTTAAAAATCTTTTAATTTGTTTTATTAATCTTCATCAGAATGAATGGAAAATATCTGGCACAGCTTTCTTTGCCTGTTCCATTAAGTTGATCTGATGTATCTCTTATTGAATTGCTGTAACATCAGATTATGCAAACAATATAGATCAGCGACTGTCAGTAACTGCTGCAGCACAGGGTGCCCCACAAAAAATGAGATGTGCTCTTATGAAATAATACTAGCTAATAACTTACTACTGCTGTTCTGTGGGTGAAAATGGTGCAAAGGAAACAAGGAAAACAAGAGAACAAAGAAAATAATTACTTACTAGAGCCTGTTCTACTTCCAGGTACTTGTGTTAATGTCCCAGTTTATTTGCCTTGCTGTAGTCAGTATCTTGCTGGCAAACTAGTTGCCTTATGTATGACTTTCTGTACACAAGTCCTTCATGGATGGAAAATGCTGCCTTGCCTGACGCTGTATCATAATTTATAAGGATTTTGCAATACTATTAGCAATTCTACAATGTTGTAGTGATCAAGTACAAGTGAACCTTTTTCCCTTCTCTTGGAAGTCTCTTATACCCAAAGAAATTGCACAAGGGTCAGCCGATCCATTAAGACGACTCCTGGAGAAAGCATAAGAGTGATGGAGTGGAGACTAACACATAGGAATAGACACCCAAAATAAAAGTGTGCATTACGTTTTGTTTGTAAGAGAATAAGATGATTATTTCTGATAAGAATAAAATTGAAATAAATTTTCCATGTTTTTAAATTTGATATATTCATGTAAGAATTTTCTCATTGCTAAATATACTTAAATAATATTATTTAATTGTACAAAACCCTCCAAAACTGGGTCAAAATATATATTAACAGGCATATGTCCTACCCCAATGGAAATGATTTTTCTCATTGTTTTCAATTTAGAACAACAACATCTAGTGGAGAAAGGAATAGTGTATAACAAGTGTAATCAAAATGGGAAATCATATTCCAACATCAGATCAGATAGATGTGGCACTTAAAGACATGGTTTAGTGGTTGACTTGGCAGTATAGTTTAGCAGTGGGACACAATGCTATCAAAGGCTTTTTCCAATGTAAATGATTCTATGATTTTAGTAAAAGACACAATGCTATCAAAGGCTTTTTCCAATGTAAAAGATTCTATGATTTCAGTAAAAATAAAGTGTTTCCCCTCCCTGTGATTGTCTGTTATAGTAGTAGAGCTAATGGGGTCCTTTGCATGCTCAGTTTGCAGTATTAATGCAGTGTAGCAGCTGTAACATGTGAGGTGGTCCGGGAGTGCACCTGCAACCTGCAGTGGGCCAAAAAACACATTTTGAAACAAACATTGTTAAAGTTAACTGCTGGAACAGCCTTGCAGACTGGTGATCCAGATGGATGAAGACTTCTGCAGATGAGAACAGAAAGCACTGGCACAGAACTACTCCTTTTTAAGAATTATGATTTGAGATAAAAGACCATGCTGAATTTGGAAGATGATGAAAAATGGAAGGGAAAATTCACTGAACAGGGAAAAGGGGAAGTAAGGTAGGACAAACTGGAGGCCAGTTGAAAGGTCCAGAATCAATTTTTTGCCTCATGGCTCCCTATTTTCTCTTTTATACTTGTCAGCCAAGGAGTGGAGTTCAGATCCCTGGATCCTGATTAATGTGGAGCTGAGAAGAGGGACAGCACATCCAGATAAGCAGTGCTTCAGGAGTGCCAGAGAAAAAAGCTATAAAACAGCTTGAGCAGCCTGGGAAGCAGTCTCACAATGACCAACAAAAGTGTAAAGTAGTGGAGCTCTGCAGTGCCGTGAGCTGTCTGACACTTCACAGAGCTATACCAAACCTGTAAAGAAGAAGCAGGAGATGATCCACTGAAAGACTGAGAATGAAACTTATGCTGCCGCTGCCGATTCTGGATGCTGGAAGTACACTTTGGCACACTGTGCTGCACTGCTCAGCAGCAGCTCAGTGCCAAGAACCAGGAATGTGGGCACACCTGCAAGGCTGTGCACAGGAATGAAGTCAGACCAGACAACCATCAGATATTCCTTCCAACTTACAAAGGGTCTGACAACAGGAGTGTCTGGACAGCTAACACACACCAACCTTAGACTGATCCAAAAGGAAGCAGAAGATGCTCTTTCATTAGTCAGAATGAGTATGTAGGAAAAAAAGAAAAGGCTTTTCTGGAGTAGAGGCAAAAGGATGACCAATATTGACAGATAAAATGATGTTCTATCTGAACATCTAATGAAGATGCTATCAGAAACTGACAGAAAAGATGAAACACAACTTGAATGATGGCTCATTAAGAACAGAGAATAATTGCAAGTTGAGATATAAGATCCTGAAGAGCAGAATGATGACCAACACCTCTTTTAAAAAGTTGCTCAAATGTTATGTGTCCTCATGTTTTTAAACTGATCAATTTTGCAGGGTATAGAAATCACACTCTTAAACTGCCAGCTTATTAGTATACTGATTAGGAAAAAGAATGTTAAAAAAAAAAAACAATCAAAACAGTCCTTCAACTGGAGGAGCTTACATTGTGAAAGCTGGCCAGCTGGAAAGCCATGGTAACCCATGGATGAGCTAACTCAAGGTTCAGCCTTCCAGTTAAAGAACTAAATCAGTAGCCAGCATCTGGAGATGTATTGTTCCTATGCAAGGCATAGCCTTAAAGAGCAATCTGTTATTCCCCAAGGCTATTCAACAGTAAGAAGATCCAGAGACATCACAGATGGAAAAGCAGATTGCTTGGGGTGTATAAAAGACATTATACTGTTGCAGCATACAGTGACTCTGCCTGCAGATGGGTAAGGCCCCAGAGAAAATGTATGTTAAACTATCCCTTTGATGGAGCTCACAGTTCATTAATCTGTGACTTGGTTGCATCTTAGTTGAGGTCATGAGAGGAAAACATGAGCAGAAGCTCATTGTGTTGGGGGATAAAAAGACAGACAATTCGCTGCCTCAAGAAGCAGGAGTACTGCTATTGCAGGAGTACTGTGAGTTTAGGTTGAACACACTCTGTGGCTAGCAATGGCCAGAAGGACACAGTCTGAAGAGGCTTTATCAGGATAGTAATAATGCCTTTGAATATGAATAGTTTTCTAGATAAGGATTAGTGAAGGAACAATATGCTGGTTACTTCAGAATTCACTAATTTCTCTAGGAAAAAATACTGAAAAAACTGACCACAAAAATACAATAATTCCCATAGATGAATGAAGCTCAGTACAGACTGGTTTGATACGATTTGTCATTATTAGAATTGCTAAGAGGAGCTATTTTTACTTCATTTTACATTTCAGATAGTAAATAGAGCTTGCTAAAAATAAACATTAACATCTGAAATTTACCAGACCAGATTTTGTATGTTTTTTGATCTTTGCATATTTTTAAAAATATACTAAAGAAGTTTCTGAAGCATATCCAAAATGGACAGGTATTCAAGGTTTCCAAGAGACCTAAAGAAAAACATTTTAAAGGTCTGATCATATTGAAAACTAACGTAACATTTTATATAAGTCAAAATATTATGTTGAAGGTCCTTTCAAATCATTAGAGAAGGCACAATTGTTCTGCGATGGTCACAAAGAAAAGGAACACTTTATTCATATCAAATTAGTGGAGATAGTTCAGATGGACCCCACTGCCAAAATTAAAGATGTGTATTTAAAACTCCTCAGGATCCTTTGTGCATTTCTTTCTCCCAAATAGCTTAACACCACAGCAAATGAAGCTTGGGTCAATGAGTTATCTACTTGCCTTCTTTGAATGTTAATAGTTTTCTGACATCTGTGATGTTTAAGTGTTTCAAGATTTAATAAAAATGAGCATTAGTTGACCAGAAAAATTCACATTTAGCTCATTTAGTAATCCTGTGTAATTCAGTCAAAATTGCAGTTTTTAAAAAGTTTATACCTAGTAGATGTTGCTTAATATCTTTCGCAGTTAATAATGGTCTGGAAAGTGTTTTGTCATGCTTGTGTGTTGGAATCAATCACTCTTATTTCTAAAATTCTGGGAAAAAACTATTGAACACTTGTAACTTTTCTGCATTATTTTAAGCAATCCATTTCCATCTACTAATGAACTCAAATTGTTCTTAATTTTTATAATTTAATAAACAAATAGCAACAATTGCCACTACCTCAATTAGCCATGAATTCCTTTGTTTGTTTGTTTATTGTGGAAAGACGACTGGGGTAAAATTAGAGGAAGTTAGAAGTTATATTTACATCCTAACAGAAGTTACAACAGCACAGAAATTATAGGGTAAATTACAGTTGCTGCTCCCTGGATGGAATGCAGTTGCCATGCTTGTAATTTATTCCAGGATGATTCCCCACA
>VZSJ01002770.1:11793-29894 GCA_013398405.1 Pheucticus melanocephalus
TCATCCCATCCTCTGGGCAGGCACAGCCAGCCCAGGTAGATCTCTGGAAATAATTGAGGTTTTTGCCTCACTGATGATTTCAAACAAGCGAGCAAACAAGAAATTGTTTCAGGTCAACTTGAAATTCAAATCCTTGAATTTTTTTTCTTCTTTTGCTCAATCAGAAAGTGCCAAAAACCCCAACTTTGGGTTAAGAGGAGCAATTTCTTTGTCCCAATATGAAATATCCCATTTTCATGCCAAGTATTTTCTATAATCACAGTGTAACTACAGCTTGAGGAGTTCTCGACCCAAAGAGTGATTTATTAGTTACATTTTCCCCCTGATTTGTTTGTGTGTGCAAGGCTGGAATCCCTGCAGAGAGAATTTGCTGTTGTTAAATTTCTCAGTGTTTTTGAGACCAAAAGAATTGAGACCACGAGATTTGGTAAAATATTTCACTCAGGTGAAGCTCTGCAAGGAGCTTTTCTGTACTGTTCCCAAATCCCCTTCACCCCTCAGTCCTGGGGCTGTGGTGCAGGGCCTTCCCTACCTGTGAGCACAGCAGATGATCCCTGCCCTAGGCAGGCTGCCAGGCCAGGAGTTATTTGTGGATAAAGTAGGACAGAGCCACGGGAAACCTTTTCCTGCTGCAGGAAAGGCCTGAGAGAGCAATATTGGGATTTTGTGCCACTTCAGCATCCCCAAAGGACTCCTGAAGGAGCTGGACTGGGAGATTTCCTCCAGTGGTGCTGTAAAAGTGAGGATAATTCCCAGATCCCTGTGATGTCTGTAACTCAGTTTTGGGGGAGAAAGGTTTTTGTGGCCATCGTCCCGATCTTCCCACTCATTCCCTACATTTATGGGGTGTGTTTTGTAGCCCTTGTGCTGATTTTCCACTCATCCCAGTAAGAGCCTGAATGAGGGATGCAGGACTCCAGACAGCTCGTCTAAATGCAGTTCCTTGTATCCAAAATGCAGTTTATTGTATCCAAAATGCAGTTTATTGTACCCAAGACATTACAGCAGTCCAGGTGACAGAGCTGTGCCCACAGCTGTCAGCTCCAGCTGCAGGTAGGCCTGGACACCCTTTGGTTTAGGTTACAATGCATTATTTACTTTTCTTTTGGTTACAATGCATTATATACTTTTCTTTGCTGAGCATCTTAATACAGCAGAAACAATCTATACCTTAACTATTATCTACAGCCTATCATAACTACTGTAATTACCATATTCATGTTACTGTTCTCCAGTCACTAAAAGTTAGTACATTACAGTTGAAGCTAGAAGTTGTTTTTCAGTTTTCTTGCAGTGGAAAATTCTGGGACCTTTTTTCTACTTGCAACACGGGCAGGCTTGTTTGCCTGTGCTCTCTTTCTGCTTGGTAAAAACATCTTCTTGTTTGGGGTGGGTTTATCCTTTGCTCTAAGCCATAACAACCCCTTCTAACTAACAGACTCTTTGCCTCCTTGGTTATCCAATAAGACTGGCTCAGAAATTCTTTTCTCCTATATCAAAACTTTCATTTCAATTCCTTCTTCAGATTCTACATTCAAAAATCTTTCTGCCAAGTACACATATCTGTGAGACTTCCTTGTCAAACTTTCATCCTTCCCAACAGATCCTCAGCATTTCTGATGCTGAGGTAACCCAGTCTGCTGCTGCTGCTGAAGGCTTTGAGAAGAGCCCTGGTGGATTTAACCCCAAAGCTCGACCGTGCTCCCAAGGAGAGCATTCCCCCATCCCTTGTCCTTTTTGTATTTGCTTATCTCCCAGATGAAGGCAGGAATGATGAATCTATGTTCTCAGAAGGCTAATTTATTATTTTATGATACTATATTCTATTAAAGAATACCATACTATACTATACTATACTATACTATACTATACTATACTATAGAATACAGAAAGGATACTTAATGAATGCTAAAACGATAATAATGAAAACTCCTGACTCTTTCCAGAGTCCTGACACAGCTTGGCCCTGATTGGCCAAAAAGTGAAAACAACTCCCAGCAGAATCCAATGGAACAATCACCTGTGGGTAAACAATCTCCAAACACATTCCACATGAGCACAACACAGGAGAAGCAAATGAGATAAGAATTGTTTTCCTTTTCTCTGAGGCCTCTCAGCTTCCCAGGAGAAAAATCCTGGGTGAAGGGATTTTTCAGGGAATGTGAATGTGACACTGTGCTGGCACAGCTGCCCCACCTCTCGCTGGGGCCCTTCCTTCCCCAGGGATGAGCAGCAGAGAGCAGGAGCAGCGATCCAGAGGGGACAGAGCAGCTGCCGGCTGGGAATGAGCTCCATCCTCCTCCTCCTTCCCTGCATTGCAGAGGAGGCTGAGATGGGAGAGCCTCTCGGAAGGTTGCAGTTTATTGCAGCCCTGAGACACGTGAAAAGTCTCTGTTTTGTCCCATACGTTTGAAGAATGAGTCGGAGTTCTTCAGTTCTCAGTCTCAGAGTTTTTTATTGTATCTTATCTATAAAAATTTTTCTCCTGCCCTGCCGAGGTCCGTCCAACAGGACAATTCCAGGCACTCTCCCTGCCCCCGGGGCAGTGTTATGTCTTTATACTAAAAACTACGTATAACATGTTTACAATTACTTTCCAATACCTATCCCCTGTGTCAGACAGTGAGCTTCTACTCTAAACCAATCCAAAAGTGCCAACATCACAGCAGAAGATGGAGGTAGAGAAGAAGAAGAAGAAGAAAGGCTGGACACACCCAAGTCCCTCCATCTTGTCCCCAAACCCCCTATTCTAAAAACCCCAAAATCTACTTTTTCACCCTGTGATAATTTTATTATTACACTATTTAAACTTCTGTGGCTTTTGGGTCCTCATACAAAGCTGGTAATTTGCTCCATGGGTCATAATCAAACCCACAGGTGTTCTGGGCTGTGTGCCAGGGTCTCTGAGCCCCCTGGCAGGGGTCCCGGTGACTCTGGACACCCGGAGGGATGGCCTGAGTTCCGACAAGAGCCCAGCAAAGCTTTAGAGATCTTGTATCAGCGGAGCCACCCCCGCTCCCCAGACCCCTTTGGTTCCTAGCACCGCTAATTGCGCTGATTAATGAGTCTCTCACAGCCCTAATTGCACGAGGAGAAGCTGAGAGTTCATTTTAACATCCTGAGCTGCTTCCAAATGAGGCGGGTGCTGGGCAGCCCGGGCGGGGCTCATTTGCATGCGCTAATTAATGATGCTGCACTCATGAGTGGTTCTGGAGCTTCCCCAGCAGAGCCTTTGGTGCTGCTCCAGCGGCTCCCGGAGCTCCACATCCCGCTGGGATGGGAACGGGCTCGGAGCTGCCCGGGATTGCTGGGGCTGAGCAGGGCTCCAGCCCCCGTGTGAAATACAAAGCTGAATTTCATGTCAGGTACCTACAGGCAACGTGTGTATTTGGGATTGTGAAATGTGTGGAAACCAACCATGGGACAGTTATAAAGACGAATTCTAACAATAACTGAGAAAAGTAAAGCATGGAAGAAGGCCTTTGAACCTATCCTTTCTTCGCAATTAACCTTTATAAATCCTAAGTTTGTTGAAGATTGCAATGCAAGATGTTTTCAATTACCATCTGTATGGCAGATTATCTTTTGTCAAATGGGCAGTTTTCCTTATCTCTCTCTTTGAGTGACCACAATCACACCTCCCTCGGGAGGGGACATTGCTGATAACAGCTATTGAATGTCCCTGCATGGCTGATAAGAGCTACAGCATCCCATTGGGAGATGTGAGCCCAGAGGGAGGAGCCAAGCATTCCTACCTGGATGTAATCCAGAAGTTTTGAGACACCAGCACGGCTTCTCCACTGGATTCCCAGAGGAACAGCAGCTGCCTCTTCTTCCACTGGATCTTCAGAGGAAGAATCCATCCTTCTCTACAGGATCCCTGCTCCAGCAGAACCACCCCTGACACTGCAGGAGGGCTGAGCCACAATTCCAATGGGACTGCTGCCAGCACCCTGACCCACAGGGTGTCAGGCTGGGTTCTGACTCTGGCAGTGTTGTTCTAGTGCACTGCATTGTTCATTTTATCCTTTTATTTTTCTTCCCTATTAAAGAACTGTTATTTCCTGCTCCCATATTTTTGCCGGACAGCATCTTAATTTACATTTTTTAGCAATTCAGAGGGGTGGGGAGGGTTTACATTCTCCATCTCAGGGGAGGCTCCTGCCTGCCTTAGCAGACTCATGGCTTTCCAAACCAAGACAAAGTGATTTATGAGCATTTGAATTAAAGCTTTAAGGATGTTGCTTTTTGACAGGAACTTTCTGCTTGTAAGCCTTAAAGAGTTTTGCAATAACAACCTTTTGAAGTATAATTTTAGAATATTGCTTGTAGTAAGGATCTTTTAAAACTATAGCTTTAGAATATATAAAAAGGAAACCTGCAGCTTGAGAAAGGAAGATGAACATCAACTCAAGGACTAATAGGTTCGACCCAGGGAAGGTGGACATCACTGTTATGAGATTTATAGTCCTTGCAATCAAAAGGTGCACCCACATCTGGAAACTGGACTTCACCAGATGAAATACTGCTTCCTTCTTTTGGAAACCGGACCAGCACCATCTGGGATACTCCTTTTGGGATGGACATCCTGAGAAAAACTAAATCACCATAGTGTATAGAATTGTGATGTAAAAATTGGGAATAGAAACTGCTGAGAAATCTTATGAGTACCCCTATAAATACCTGTAAGCCTCAACGATTGGTGTGCAGCTGGAGGGAAAACTTCCCCCGCTGTACCCAGCGCTGCGTTGCTCACACTTTACCATATTAATTAATAAATTGATTGCTGCTTGAATATTGGCCTAGTCAAACTTCTTATTTATAACACCTGGGATCGCTTCTACTGGAAGGGCATCAGACCCTGCCCAGCCCTGGGGCTGCCCCTGGTCCCTGGCAGTGTCCAAGGCCAGGCTGGACGGGGCTTGGAGCAGCCTGGGACAGTGGGAGGTGTCCCTGCCATGGCAGGGGTAGCAGTTGGTGGGTTTAAGGTCCCGTCCCACCCAAACCATTCCAGGATTCCCTGATTGTTGGGATCTCTCGCTGCTCACAGTGACCCCGAGAAAAGCTGGAAAGTCTCTTTTCCCAGCCCGGTGCTTGAAGAAGGAGTCAGGGCTCTTCATTTCTCTGTCTCAAGGTTGTTTATTTTATCTTATCTATAAAAAATTTTCTCCTGCCTTGCTGAGGTCAGCCCAGCAATACAGTTCCAGGCACTCTGCCTGCCCCCGGGGCAATGTTATGTCTTTATACTAAAAACTACGTGTACAATGTTTACAATTGCTTTCCAATACCTATCCCCTGTGTCAGACAGTGAGCTTCTACTCTAAACCAATCCAAAAGTGCCAGCATCACAGCAGAAGATGGAGGCCAAGAAGGAGAAAGGCTGGACACACTCAGTTCCCTCCATCTTGCCCCTTGAACCCCCATACCAGAAACTCTAAAATCTACTTTTCCACCCTGTGATAACTTCACTAATATTCCACCTAAACTGTTGTGGCTTGCTGATCTTCATACAAGGTCGGTAATTTGCTCCACAGGTCATAATCAAACCCACACAGGCATTTGGGCTCTGTGCCAGGGTCTCTGAGACCCCTGGCAGGGGTCTGGGCTGCTCAGGACAGCCAGAGGGATGTCCTGGGTCCTGACTCCTGATTTGCTGCTAACATTGATTTGATGCCAATATTTGATGTCACCATCGCTGCTGCAGTCCCTCTTGGAGCTGGCAGAGCCCATCCCAAGGCCCTGCAGGATCCTGAGGGCCCTGGGCCTGTCCTGAGCCCCAAAGGCTGGGCAGGGCCTGTGGGCTGGGACCTGGACAGGGCAAGGGGGAATGGATCCCACTGGCAGAGGGGAGATTCTGGTCACATCTATGGAAAAATCCTTCCCTGGGAGGGTGGGGAGGGCTGGGATGGAATTCCCAGAGCAGCTGGGGCTGCCCCTGGATCCCTGGCAGTGCCCCAGGCCAGGGGTGGCACTGGGAGGGATTTAAGATCCCAAACCAACCCAAACCATTCCATGACTTCTTTTAACCTCTGGACAGAGATTTGGGGTTCCCAGGGATGGGGGGAGGCTCCTGGCCAGCCCTGAGGCCACCAAAATCCACAGAGAGCCCTAGAGCAGAGCTGGGCTGGGCCCAGTTCCAGGGCATTGGCAGGTCCAGGGTGCCCCATTCCTGATGGCAAAGAAGGAATTTGATAGGAAGAGGCCACAAGAACTTGGATGTTTAATTTGCTCCAAAGATTTCCTGTTCAAATCCATCCTCCCCAAATCCAGAGGTGTTTCATTTGTTTCATCTCCTCCCCTCACTTTGGCAGTGAAATGGATATATTGCATATATGGAAAACTCCTTCCCTGTGAGGGTGGGGAGGGGCTGGGATGGAATTCCCAGAGCAGCTGTGGACCCCTGGCAGTGTCCCAGGCCAGGCTGGATGGGGCTTGGAGCATCCTGGAGGTGCCCCAGGGGTGGCACTGGAGGGGCTTTAAGGTCCCTCCCAAGCCCAACCATTCCATGATCCCTTAACAGACACGTTTGGGTGCACAATCTCCATCCCAGGTGCTCAGAGAACTCTTCACCAGATTTTCCAACCCAGCCTAACCAAGCTCAGTCTCCCCTGACTGAGCAGAACCAGTGACAAGGAAAAGGGAAAAGCTGCTCAGGAGCTCCAAGGTGAGCCAACACCTCAGGGATTCATTCCTGCCCAAACACTGGCAAAAGTTTCTTTTCCCCCTCAGGGGCTGTGTTTCCCTTTGGATTTGGATGCTGGGACTCCTCCTGCCTCTTTCCACAGGGCTGCAAGGGAGGGGCTGTTCTGAGCTGGGGTCAAACTGCTCAGCCCTTGCTGGGATTTTGGCACCAGGGAGCCAAACCCAGCCCTGCAAGGGCCTTTTGTGGCTTCTCCTCTCCCTCTGCCCCAAAAGGGAATCCCTCCTCCTCCTCCCAAGCAGAGATTACAAAGGATCAAACCTCTCCTTTATCCTTCCCAGACACAGCTTGGCACTGACATCCCAGGGGAGGCGTTTTTGGCTTTGTAAAGCTCGAGACAAAACTCCAACACCTTTGAATTTCAGCTGAAATCCTGTGTTCTGTTTGCTTTGTGGAAGAACTCCCCAGATCAAATCCATCTCTGTTCAGGAAAGACTTTATAGCTCCAAAGAACAACAAATGCACCCTGCAGGGAGTATTTAGACCCTCAAAGCCCAGAGCCATCACTCACAGCTCCCTGGGACAGCCTGGCCCCATCCCAGCTTCTCCCAGGGGGAACTGAGTCCTGCATTCCAGGGATGAGATTCCGAGGAAAAGCAGCAGTGGGGAGACACCAGTGGGACCCCACACTGCTCAGCCCTTAGCACTTTTCGGAGGGAATTCTGCCCATCTGCAGCTGCCCATTCTGCCCATTCCACCCCAAAGGTTTGGCTATTCTACCCCAAATCCAGGAAATGACATTTTTGCAGCAGTTTTCATGGCAAAGCCCTGGGTTTTCCTGGGGTTAGTGCCAGGTTTTCCCTTTCAAGCCTGAGCAGCCTTTGCTGCAGTTGAAGGGAAGCAGCTCCAGGTGAGAGAATAAAACATGGAATTCTGCAGGAAGGACAGGGAATGTCTGAGGTGCTGCCCCTCACACACACAACAGCCTTGGGAATGGAATCCAGGAATGAGCACAAAATCTGAGGGAAAATCCAGACTTTTCTGCATTACAGAGCCTTGGATGGCTCCTGGGAGAGTGGGAGGTGTCCCTGCCCATGGCACTGGCTCCTCCTTCAGGCCCATCCCGCCCAAACCATTTCATGATTCCAGGGTTTTGTGCTCAGGACAAATCCCAGCACTCACAGCCCCTCTGGGCTCTTACAGAGCTCAGGACAAGGAATTCAGGACAAAGACTGAGAAACAAAATCTCTCTGTGTGTGGACAATGGTAACACGTTTATAGTAAGCACATCAAGGATGAAAACACTTTCATCAGCATCATATCTAAGATAAAATTGCAATCAGCTGTCAGCTTTGTCCAGGGCTCTGTCCAGAATCCAGGGCTCTGTCCCTCTGAACCTGGGAAGAACTGGAACTCTGTGATTTAAACCTGGTTTAGTCTCAGCTTTGCAGTTTCCTGATGGCCCCAGAGCAGCTCGGGATCAGCACCTGGGGTTGCTCAGAGCTGCAGCCACGGCTGAAATCTCCTACAAAGTTGTTGTGGGCTTGGAATTGGCAAAATTCCACAAAATTCCATTGTGTGCCTGCTCCCAGCAAAGCTGCTGCAGGAGCAAGATCCTTTCTCAGCTTCAGCAGCAGCTGTGAACTCACACGGGTGGCCCCAGCTCAGTTAGGCTCAGTTTTAATAAGCACAGGTATTTCCCAGCAGCTGGAGCCCAGCCATGGACCAGGATCCTGCTGTAAATGTTAATGAGGAAGGGCAGGGAAAAGGCAGAAAGATAATCCTGTAATTAACCCCAATCAAGCAGTGACTCCCAGCTCAGGGATCAAACCCTGCCTGAAGTGGCTCTGCGGGGTCCTCTCCTCTCCTTTGGGGTGCTCAGATCAGAGGTGGCAGCCCAGGGTCCATGGATGGAGCAGCCATTCCTGGAGTTCAGCTCGGGGTGGGATCCTCAGGATGGAGCCCCAGGGACAGCCCAGGGTTCTCCTCCTGAGCTGGAGGAAGCTCCAGCCTTGCTCAGGGTGGGAATCCAAGCTGCAAAATCCCAGGGCAGATCCACGGCTGAACCAGGATCACTGGGAGGATCAAAGGGCACACCCTGAGCCAAGCTGGGCGGGCTGGGGGCACCCTGGGACAGTGGGAGGTGCCCTGGGGAGGACTGGGCGGCCTCTGAGGTCCCTTCCACCCAAACCAGTCTGGGATTCAGGGACAGCCTGAATCATCAAAGGACATTTATCCCAAAATCCAGTTCTGGGAGCAGTTAAACCCTGGCCCAGGCCCAGCCTGGAGCCTGGCTCTGTCAGGATGAAATGCTGGCATTCCCATTTCCTTTCCAGAAAACTTTCCTCAAAGAGAATTGGCTCCTTGGCAAAGTCATCCTTTCCTCTAGAAGTGGGAAATGGGAAACTTTGGCAGTTTGGAGACATCTTCCCAAAAAGCTTCATTTCCAGGCATCCCCAAACTCAGCACAGTGTCTACAAACCAGGAATTCCTGACAGAATTCCTCTCTGTTAAATAAAAGATCTGCTAAATGTGGAGTAGGTCACAGACAGCTCCCAGGCTGGCATGTCCCTGCGTCCTGGGAAATGGGAAGCAAACCCCCTGAGCCAAGGAACAGCAAAATCCTGAGATTTGCAGGGGTTTTGCAGCTCCTGGCCAGCCAAAAAGGCCTGCAGACCATGTCCCTGTTTGTCCCTGCTCACCCACTCCCAGCTGCAGCTTTCCCTCCTCCTCACCTCCTCCTCCTCCTGCCTCGGCTCCTTCTGTCCCTGGGCCGTCCCAGCTCGGACTTCCCACCATCCCAACCAGGACTCCTGTGGGAAATGACCCTTCCACTGCCCTTGGCTCTGCTCCTTCTCTGCTGGATTTTGTGTCCCTGGGGCTGGGGTTGATGGGGGATGTCCCTTCCCTGAACCTCTGATCTCCTCCTCGCTGCTTTGGAAAACATCAGGAGGGGATTGGGATGCAGGAAGAGCTGGATTGGTTTGTTTGTTTCTCCATGTGAGGATCGATTTGGGGCTCAGTCCATGCCCAGCTTCAGGAGCTGCTCCAGGCACCCTACAAGGTGCAGGATTTAAAGGGAGTAGAGTTAGATGGGATATTGGGAAGGAATTCCTACATTCAGGGGTGGGGAGGGGCTGGGATGGAATTCCCAGAGCAGCTGGGGCTGCCCCTGGATCCCTGGCAGTGCCCAAGGCCAGGTTGGACATTGGGGCTGGGAGCACCCTGGGACAGTTGAATGTGTCCCTGCCATGGCAGGGGTGAAACTGGATTTTTAAGGCTCCTTCCAATCCAAACCATTCTGGGGTTCCCTGATTTTATGGTTTATGTTGCTGCTGAAGTCCTTTGGGGAGGCTGGAAAAGGCTCATCCAAAGGCTCTGCAGGATCCTCATGGCCCTGGGACTGTCCTGACCCCCAAAGCCTGAGGAAAACTGTTGGAAACAGCCCTGAATTCCCTTCCACCTCCTCAGAGCTCCTCACACCTGGCAAAAATCTCCAGGAGTGAAAGACAGCCTAAAATGGCTGTAATTTCCAGCAGGGATTAGTGCTGTTCCCTGCCTGACCTCCCTCCTCCCGAGGCTCCAGGCATGTTCAGAGCCTGGTAATTCCCAAAGCCTCTTCTTGCTGCTCTGGGCAGCCAGGGGAGGGGAAGAGGAATCCAATTCCTGCCAGGGGAAAGTGATTTCTTCACATTCCCTCCCTCTTTACCCTGACAGCAGCTTCAGCTTGCGAAATAAAAAATGGGTATGGAAACACCTTTAACGCATTATTGGAATGCAGCCCTTCTCTTCTGCTGAAGACCTGGAGATCAAATCCTGAGGGATGTGGCCTCAGCTCTCTTCACAGGGAGCAGCAGGCACAACTTTCCCAAGGATTTTTCCCGGGGAAGGCAGTGAGAAGCCCAGAGAGAAGAAGAAGGAACAATTCTTATCTCCATTCTCTGCTCCTGTTGTTTTTGCACATGTGGAATGTGTTATGGAGATTGTTTGCCCAAAGTGATTTGTTAATTGGATTCTGCTGGGGATTGTTTTGATTCCTTGGCCAATTGGGTCAAAGCTGTGTCCAGGCTGTCTCAGACAGGGGTTTTTCTTTAGTATTTAGTATCTCTTTAGTTTAGTTATAATATACTATTAGTGTAATTATAATATAGTATTAGTGTAATATAATGTAGTTTTAATAAAGCAATTGTTCTGCATTCTGAATCATGGAGTCAGAGCACATTATTCCTGCCAGGGGGTCACCTGGCAATGATAGATGGAGGCAGGAAGGGTCTGGGGATGGACATCAGGAGTCCCTGCTGGGCTTAAACAGCCAGGGCTGAAATATCTTCATCAAAAAAAAAAAAAAAAAAGGGATGAAGACACTTCTGCAGCCCCCTGAACATTTTGAGCTTGGTGCTGTTGTTCCCAAGCCTGGAATCCAGAGTGGGACTCAACATCCTTGCCTGGGGGCTGAACTGTGGCATTCCCAGCACAACCCACAGCCCCAGAGTACATCCCTGCTTGGACACTTCCTCTCCAAACCATGTGCAGGACTTGAGGATATCATTTAGCAAACCCAACTTAAAATCAAAAATTGTGCATTGTTAAATTAGTATTTCCTGATGGAGAAGGAATTGTCTGAGTCCCCCTGGCCAGGGCAGCAATCTCCAGGACCACATTCCTGGCCTTGGATTGGCTCCTCAGCACCTCAGGCAATGGAGCTGCGGCAGTTCCCTGGGAGGGACGAATGTCAGGAAGCACAGCTCAGGGGCAGTGGTGTCCCTCCTTCCCCAGGTTATTGCATCATCCCTTCACACTGCACACTTTGCCCACCCACTGAGAAATCCCTGCTGGAATTGGCTCCTCTCTGAAGGCCCAGGCTCTGTTTCTCTGCTGGGTTTGTTTCAGTGACTCAAACACTCCCTGTGGTTTTCAAAGCTGGAAGGTGGAGCCTCCTTGATCCTGCAAACAGCATTTCCAGGCCATATCCTGCTGAATGGCATTGGGAGTTAAATAGCAGGGAGTGGTTTGGTTTGGGTTGGATTTTGTTTGGTTGGATTTGGCTTGGTTGGGTTTCGTTTGGCTTGGTTGGGTTTCGTTTGGTTTTGTTGAATTTGGCTTGGTTGGATTTGGTTTGGTTGGGTTTGGTTGGGTTTGGTTTGGTTTGCTTTGATTTAATTTGGTTTGGTTGGATTTAGTTTGGTTGGGTTTGGTTTGGTTGGGTTTGGTTTGGTTGGATTTGGTTTGGTTGGATTGGGTTTGGTTTGGTTGGGTTTGGTTTGGTTGGGTTTGGTTTGGTTGGGTTGGGTTTGGTTGGGTTGGGTTTGGTTTGCTTTGATTTAATTTGGTTTGGTTGGGTTTGGTTGGGTTGGGTTTGGTTTGGTTGGGTTGGGTTGGGTTGGGTTGGGTTTGGTTGGATTTGGTTAGGTTGAGTTTGGTTTGTTTGGTTTGGTTTGCTTTGATTTAATTTGGTTTGGTTGGATTTAGTTTGGTTTGGTTTTGCAGAGAGGTGAAGTCACCTTCCCCCATCCCTGCATCCCTGCATCCCTGCTCCTGCAACCACCTTCAAAATCTCCTGCCTTCCCAAAATAAACAGCTGGAGCTGTCACTGTGTCTGCTGTCATCTGGAAATAATGGAAAATAGAGCTCCATGCAGAGATATTCCCACTTAAAGCACAGAGTCAGTAATTACTACAGCTCCAGGTTTTTAGGGCTGCAAATCTGTCCCAGCTCGGAGCTGTCACCACTGGAACCCTGAGCAGGGCTGGGAAGGCCCTGAGGGATCCCAGTCTGTTGTGCACATTCCAAGATATTTTTGTAGGAGCAGATTGTGGGTTTGTTTATTTGGAGCTCTTTCTCCCTGCATATGTTTGACTATTTTGGGTTGAGGAGAAATTACAGCCTTGAGACTTTGGCTGCTGCATCCTGGTTACCTGAAGTGAGTGTGAGTTGCAGAGCCCTGGAATTGTTCAAGATGGAAAAGAGCTCCAGGATCACGGAGTTCAACATCCCCCAGCACTGCCAAGGCCACACTGACCATGTCCCCAAGTGCCACAGCCACAGGGCTTTAGATCCCTGCAGGGATGGGGTCTCCATCACTGCCCTTTCCAGGAGGAATTTCCCCAAGTCCCCCCTGAGCCTGCCCTGGCCCAGCCTGAGGCCGTTCCCTCTGCTCCTGTCCCTGTTCCCTGGAGCAGAGCCCGACCCTCCCGGCTGTGCCCTCCTGGCAGGAGCTGTGCAGAGCCACAAGGGCCCCCTGAGCCTCCTTTGCTCCAGGCTGAGCCCCTGCCCAGCTCCCTCAGTCCCTCCTGGGGCTCCAGACCCTTCCAGGAGCATAAGGAAAGAGGAGTTGATCTGATTTTGTGGGACAAGGGACAGCATCACAATTTTAGAAGAACAAGGAGCTGGGAGCTCCAGCATGCCCAGCTCAGATTTCTTCATTCAAGCATAGGAACAACAGAGATTTATCCTGGGAAGTCCCTCAGCCACAAACACCTCTGGGTGTTTTATAACAAACCTAAAACCTTCAGGGGAAGACCAAATCCACAGATAAAATCCCACTGCAGAAAAGAGATAAGTTCAGAGAATCATGGAATGATTTGAGTGGGAAAGGACCTTAAAGCCTTAAAGCAGGAGCAGTGCCACCCCTGCCACAGCAGGGACACCTCCCACTGTTCCAGGCTGCTCCCAGCCCCAGTGTCCAACCTGGGATCCAGGGGCAGCCCCAGCTGCTCTGGGCACCCTGTGCCAGGGCCTGCCCACCCTCCCAGGGAACAATTCCTCATTGCCAATCTCCCATCCATCCCTGCCCTCTGGCAGTGGGAGCCATTCCCTGGGTCCTGTCCCTCCATCCCTTGTCCCCAGTCCCTCTGCAGCTCTCCTGGAGCCCCTTTGGGTCCTGGAAGGGGCTCTGAGCTCTCCCTGGATCTTTTCCAGCTGAACACCCCCAGCTCTCCCATCCTTGACTTCTATTACATTTGAAGGAAGTCAATCACTAATGAATGAGGTACTAATGAGAAGACTTTTCCCAGCCAGTTCAGGAATTAATGGCAGGAATATTTTCTGTCCTTGGGGGTGACTCTGTTCCACAGGATACCAGCAAGGAAAGGTGGAACCCCCCATCAAGAGCCCCAGAGGGCACCATCAGGGATTGGGAAAGCCTTGGAAAACTCCTCACCAGGGCCAGGAAGAAGCAGTGGTGAGGCAGGTCAGGATGGGAAGGTTTGGGAAACCTGGGTTTGTCAGGGAAGGACTTGGACATTGGTGACCTGGGCTCAGGGATTGCTCCAGAGGAGCCATTTGGGACTCCCAGGAACCTCTCACAGCAGGAGGAGCCTCAGCCTGGTCTGGGATCAGAGAGAATTCCATGGAAGAGAATGGAACAACTCAGGGACCAGACTGGTGATGGAAAGGTGGTCAGAGCCCAGGGGCTGCCTGGAACAGACATCCCAATAAAGCAAGGAATTGTTTTATGGAAGGGTGGAAGACAAGGAAATAAAGGAAGGAAACAAATGTAAAAATAAACCCATTGTTAAACCCAAATAAACCCATTTACCCAGATGTAAAAATGAATCCTGGGTTTGTTATCCTTGCCTCCAGAGTTTTGCCAAAGAAACCCTGCTGAAATCCTACTGGAACCAGTGGCTGTGTCCAACTCCAGACTCCCTCTGTGCTCAGCATCCCCTGGAATGAGGAATATTGGAGAAGCCTTTGCTCCCTCAGCACTTGCAAAGGCTCCTTTGGAAATGGGGAAGGGAATTACAGCAAACAGAACCTGCCCAGAGCAGGACAGGGATCATTCCCAGCCCATCCCAAAGCCTGTCTGGGAATGCTCCCTGGATGTGCCTAATTAGCACTGCAAAAAATGAGATTTAAAGAGGATTCATTTCTTCCCTCCCTCCTGCTCCTTTGCACAAGGTCTGGAGACTCTTTCATGTGAGGGCTGCTCCAGCCCAGCAAAGCGGTGACTGCCTGGGAAAATGCCAGAACAGCTTCCTTGGAAAAGGCTTCAGAGAGATTCCTGGGGCTCAGAACAGCATTCCAGGAGCTGCTCCTGAAGGTTTCAGATGGAGCTGTCGCTGAGGTAAGGCACAGAGAGGAATTATTAAATCAACTTTTCTTTTCTTAATCTGCATTTGGGACTAATCCTGATTCCCCATCCTGCAGTGTCACCCCCACCCCCCTCCTTCAAACGCTTCCCAGGAGCTTTCCAGCTTCCAAAACTGGGGATTTGTAGCTGCAGAAATTTTCCTTTCTCATGTTTTAATCTCACATCCAGGATGCGTTTAAAGGCTTTTTTTGGCTGAAGATTTTTTTCTCCCAGGGAGACTGTTATGTGGAAAGGGAAATGTCCACACTGAGGTTCCTGCTTTTCTCCATTTCAGTTCATTTTTAGGACCAATTTTTCCACCACAAATGGAAATTCATAGCCAGAGAGCATCTTCCCTCTGCTCTGTGCTAAACCTGTGTCAAAAAAATAATCATGGAGTCATGGAATGATCTGGGTGGGAAGGGACCTGAAACCCACCCAGTGTCACCCCTGCCATGGCAGGGACACCTTCCACTATCCCAGGCTGCTCCCAGCCCCAGTGTCCAGCCTGGCCTTGGGCACTGCCAGGGATCCAGGGGCAGCCCCAGCTGCTCTGGGCACCCTGTGCCAGGGCCTGCCCACCCTCCCAGGGAACAATTCCCAATTTCCAAGATCCCATCCAGCCCTGCCCTCTGGCACTGGGAGCCATTCCCTGGGTCCTGTCCCTCCATCCCTTGTCCCCAGTCCCTCTCCAGCTCTCCTGGAGCCCCTTCAGGCCCTGCAAGGGGCTCTGAGCTCTCCCTGGAGCTTCTCCTCTCCAGGTGAGCCCCCCCAGCTCTCCCAGCCTGGCTCAGAGGGGCTCCAGCCCTGGAGCAGCTCCATGGCCTCCTCTGGACTCATCCCAGCAGCTCCAGGTCCTTTTGGACCATGGCAAGTGTCACCTTGAGAACCTGCAGTGATGTCCCTCATGACAGTGACCTCATGCCTGACTTCTTCCCCCAATAAAACAAACTGAAATAAGGAATCCAACCCTTCCAGGCAGCTCAGGGTGCCCAGGTAATGGGATCTGTCCCCAAGGCTGCTCTGGGACACAGATTCCTCTGGGACACAGATTCCTGCTCCAGGAACACCCAGGATTGAGGCAGGAATGTGGGAACAGCTCCTCACATGCCAGCTTGGAAAGGAAGGGATTTGCTGCTCAGGAAGGATTAATTTTATGAGTCATCCAAAGCTCAATTGAGATGCAGGGAGGAGGATTTTGGAGAGAACATTGCAGGGAAGGAGATTAGAAATGAGGGAATCTATCCCAAACTCCCCCAAAGGTAGGGAGCACATCCTTAATTCTTATTTAATGGCCCCATTCCTTGTGTCAATGGCTCAGTCAGGGATTAACTGGAGGCCTCCTCCATCTGCACATGGCAAAGAGGCTGGAAAAGCTCCACAGGGAAGCCACAGGGACAGAAATAAACAATGGCTGCTCTCCTTGCACCTGCAGCAAACACAAATCCTGGCCTACTTTGTGGGAATCTGGGCAGGTAACCAAGCCCTCCCTCAGGCAGACAATCCATCCAGGCCTCTGGGAGCAGGGAAAGCTCCTGCAATGGAAGTGTGGCTTTCTCCAGAGCCTGGGAAGGCTCAGCCATCCAGAGCAGCCCCCACGTGTCCCAGGGGCTGGGATTTCAATAAATGCTGCATTTCTGAGCTCAGTGCCCTTGGAAGTGTGAAATCCCTGGACAAACAGAGCTGGGGGGCTCTGGGATGGTCTCCAGAGCTGCTGGACTGAAGCTTTGCTGTGGGGGGATAGAATGTAAGAAAATAAAGATGGTTCAGAATGTAATCTCACCCCTGAGGAGCTGCAGCTGTACTAACTACCAAAGATTGGGAACAGGCCTGCCCTTGAGAGGCCCCAGCGGTGACTAGTAAGGAAGAGTGCTATAAAAGAGTGGGTTAGCTGCTCCAGAAGAGAGTTGGGGTTTGTGGATTGTGCTGTGAAGAAGAAGGAGCCAGTGCCGTGAGGAGCTGCACATGAGAAATCACTGAGAAGGTATGGGACTTTTGAAATATGATGGCAACAATTGGTGATTCTGACATGATCCCATTGAGATTTGGGCAGAGAACTGTAGAGAGAGCTCTGGGAACCTGGGCTGTCCCCTCCTCCCCTGGATCAGATGTTTTGGGATTCCCACTGGGATTTTTGCCGTGATCCAACTCCCAGCAGTCCCAAGTCACTCCCCTCTGACCTGCCTCTCCTTCCCAGACTTTTTTTTTTCCTGGGAGCAGCTCTCACATTCCAAATCCTCCAAAACCAGATCCCAAATCCTCAGGAACTGAAAGCCAAACCTTTTTCCCAATTTTGAGATAACTGGTGTCACTCTCCCTGAAAAGAAATCAAATAAGCAGCCCATGGCTTCCAAATAGAATTTTTTGTTTTGCAAAATTTATGGAAATAAACTTTTCCATCCAGGCCAATCTCATTTGGATTAAAATTGGGGAAGTTTTTGTGTTTCCTAGGTTTTGTTCCCTCAGTCCCACGACAGGCTGTGTCAGTGGTCGCTGGATTTAAACCAGCCCCATCTCCCTGAGGTCTCCAAGGATGGGAGAATCCCATTTGGGATTAATCTACAGAGACCTCAAACACTTTCCCTGATGGGAAAAGTTAATGTGAAATATGGAATCAGGGTTGGTTTTGGCTGAAGGGACCTTAAAGTCCATCCAGTGCTGCCTCCCACTGTCCCAGGGTGCTCCTGACCATCCCCAGAGTGACCTCGGGGTGGGATTTGGGGACACAAACCCCAGTGGATCAGGAGAGCTCTGTGAATTCTCTCCAAACACTCCAAAACCAGTTTAAAGGAATTTTGCTGCCCCTTCCACCTCCAGCTTTTTCTCACAATTACATTTGATTGCTGCTGTGCAAGTAAATTCCCTCAAAACCCTGGGTTTAACTCAAAGTTAGGGAATATTTTTTGAATATTCCGCTGAGGCCCAAAGCTTTTGTGGATATTAAAAGCCAGAGTCACCCCTGGGTTCCCAGAACAGCCTCCCAAAGAATGGAATTTTGGGAATTTTCCCCCTATTGAGCTAACCAATGTCTGAATATGCAGATGAAGAATCCTGCAAAAGCTGGGGATCTGAAAGGAGCAATGCAGGAAAGATTGATGGATCCTCTCCAAAGCCATCAGCAAATGATTTACTAAACAAAACTGGGGCTGAGCTCCTCATGGATGGGCCTCGTGCTCCATATTTCATCTCTGGGACATAAAATGCATTTGCTGCAATAAAGAGAAGATATAAATGTTCAATAAATTCCCTTTTTCCCTTTTCCCCACGTGAGGGTTGTGTTTAAGGATTCTGCAGGGTGGTGATGGATGCAGCCAGGCTGGCAGCTCTGCTCACACCTGCTCAGGGCTGGGCAAATTTGCTTTCCAGGAGGCTGGGCCTGAGCAAATTTAC
>VZSJ01002773.1:0-11114 GCA_013398405.1 Pheucticus melanocephalus
CAGATGGTGATGGAAAACATCTTGCATTGCAATCTTCCACACACCTGCAGTGGGGTGACACTAAAGGCTCCTCGCAGGGTTTCAGGCTGCCTCAGCTGAGCAGCTCAGGAATTGTTTTCCCTTTCTCCTCCTGCTCCAAGGCCCGTTTTTCAGGATTGGAAATGCCCCCAGAACACCCCAGGGAGGCTCAAGTGGTGTGGAGGGAGCCCAGCTCAGATCTATCATACAAGCAACTCCTGTTGGATTGAAAGAGTGGAAGTGTTGACCTGAGTGATGCTCAGAGCCCTGGTGGGGATGGACAGGAGAGCTCTCAGCTGAGGGTCAGGGCTCAGAGCCAGCAAGGGGGAAAGGGGCTCTGATGGCTCCTGCCCTCCCAGCTGGAGAGATCAGCCCTGGGGGCTTGGCAGTGACCCTGGCTGGGCTAAGGCTGCCCTGACACAGCAAAGACACCGTGGATGAAGTGGAAATAACCACAATCAGGCCTGGCCAGATGTGCCAGAGCTCCAGGCTGGGAGGAGAGGAAATGTAGAGGTAATTAAGGCCCATAAAAGAACATGGGGAAAGCCAGATCCATCGTAAATGAGGGCAGAGGGGGTTAACTGCAGTCATTAAGGGGAATACTGCAAAGAAAAAACAGGGCACTTTGTCCTCTTTTGATCTCATTTCTGCTCATACCAGAGTTTAAATCAACACTGGGATCTGCTGCCCATCATCCCCTTGTGCCCCACCGGGGGAAACTGAGGCACAGCAAGGGGCTGCTGCCAGCGTTGCTCTCCAGCTCCTGTGAACGAGGCTGTCCACAAGGCCAGGGGCTCAGGGGCAGCTCTGCCACACTGAGGAGGATCCTAAATCCCTGCAGAGCTCTGCCCCTGCCAAGGTCCCTCTGTGCAGATGGAGGAGCTGCTCCCAGCCCAGGGTGGGAACATCTCCCTGTCCTGTAGCCCTGGGCACAGTGCTTGGGAGACAGGAGTAAACCAGCATCCAGAACATCCTGACACCTAAAAACTTGGAAGAGCTGTCAAATCCATGATTTTAACAGCCCTACAGAGTTTTCTGAGCCGCTGCTTTTCCAGCTGGCTCTGCAAAGGCACTGCCTTGGGCCCTGGGCTGCAATCATGGTGTTTCCAGCCTTCAAGAGTTCTCCAGCCAGAGCCCAGGCTCTCAAAACCACGAGTTATTTTGAACAGAGAAGGCTGAGGGCCTTTTTAATTCCTCTTCTCCTTTCTAAGAGTGCAATTTTCAATCACCCCAGAAGTTCAAGAGCACAAGCACTGGAAAAGCCCTCAAGGTGGAGTTGAGTTCTCTGTTTCTGTGGAAAAACATAGACACCATCAGATGGGGACGTGGCTCTTGCTCCTCCTTGCCTGGAATTTCACCTGTGTTGACAACAGACCCAGGGCTGGGTCTGAGAGGTGACGTGGGGACAAATGTCCTGTCCTGGGCACGGCCAGCGGGAGCTGGGCTGGTGCCACCAGGATCCCTGCTCAGCTGCATTCCAAGGGCTGGGCAGAGCAGCCCAGCGGGTCAGGTTGGAAGGATAAGAGCCTCTGACAGTGTCCCATCAGTCTGGGCAAGGGATCCCAGGCTGCCCTTCATGGGGAGGGCTGTGACCCCTCCCCAGGATGTGGCTCCTGGGGACAGGGCTTGGTGCTGGACCTGTCGGTGCTGGGTTAGTGGCAGGACTTGATCACCTTAGAGGGCTTTTCCAACTTGAATGATTCCATGATTTGATGGGGCTTGGGCTCCTTTCTGGTCCCAAAACACAGCCCCTGGCACTCAGCAGCAAAACCCCTGGAGTTCTGATGTGCCAGAGGAGCACGTGCTGCTGTAATGTCTAAATCAGCAACCAACAGCCTGAATTCAGGGGTTTTGCATCCTTGGGGCTCTCAAGCTCAGGGAAAACAACGAAGGGAACCCCCTCCCATGAGGGCTGAGCAGTTTGGGGTGCACTGAGAATAACCCCTGGGGCAGGGAAACTTTAATCCTTCATCCTAAGCCCAGGTGGGGAAGGGGCCCCAAGGCCTGGCCATGCTGCAGGGTGAGGCCAGTGTCCCACACGGAGGGCAGTGGCCCAGGCACAGGTGACAATGCTCAGGGGCCGTTTCAGCTCTGCAGAGCAGCTGAGCAGTGCAAACACTGCCCCTCTGCCTGCAGCAGGTGATGAAGAGGAAGGAAGGAGCACACCTGGTTTGCCTTTTTTTGGTTGAATTCTCTCCTAGATCAGAAGCTGGGTGTTACAGCAGAAGGCTGCAATGTTCATTTTGCAGTGAAATGGGGGAAATTTTGCCATGTTGAAGTCAGAGCACAAAATCACAGTGCCAGGAAGTGCTCGTGGGGAGGGCTGGGTAAGGAGGTGCTGTGCATTAAAGAGTTTGGGAGGATGAGCTCTCTGAAGAGCCAAGTGCTGCTTTCATTCCTTGTGCTTCCCCAGGCAGCAGGGTTGTCATCTGGAGCTGTGTTTGTGCTTGTGCTCCAGTGCCTGATCCCCGTGCTGCTCATGGCTCCTGGGCTGGATGCAGATTTCCCCCAGCAGCTCCTGTGGAGCTTCCCCCGGGGGCAGCTGGGGGTGGGCAGTGCCAGCATCCTGTCCCTGGGCTCTCCAGAGCAGCACCAGCTCTGTGCTGGGGCTCTGGGCAGCTCCCTCAGGGCTCCTCTCCCAGCTGGGAGCTCCCCTGCCCTGCCCAGGGGTCCCAGCACCCCCTGACACTCTGGAGCTCCCATTCCCATTGGGAAGGGACAGGTGACAGCAGGGTTAAAGCCAGACTCCATTTCCTGTGCCCAGGCTGCTCTCCAGAGCTTTCCTGTGCCCTGCCTGGGTGCCAGGCAGGCAATTTGCAGATGCATGAGCGGGGAACGCAGCCTCTGGAGAAAGCAGGCACCTCCAGCCTGTCCCAGGGCTGTGCAGGGGTGCAGGTTGTGCTGTGCAGGCTTTGCCCTGAGCCTCAGAGCCAGCACTCCAGCCTGGCTCACTCCTGGGAAGCTCTGCTGGCTGTGCCTGAGCCCTCAGCCCCTGGGAAATGGGGAAATGCCTGCTGAGAGCTCATCCAGAGGGAAAGCTGGGGCAGGAGTGGAGTGACTTGGCCAAGGGATGCCTTGAACCTCAAATCACTGCTCAAAATAATGTGTGGATGTGGCTCTTGAGGGCAGGGCTTAGTGGTGGACCTGTTAATGGCTGGACTTGATCACCTTAGAGGGCTTTTCCAACTTGAATGATTCCATGATTTGATGGGGTTTGAGCTCCTTTCTGGCCCAGCACAGCCCCTGGCACTCAGCATTAGCCACACTGTGCAGCAGAGCCCCCTCAGGCTGCCTCTCCTCCCTGACAGGCCAGAGGAAAGGAATCCCTGGGAGCCCTGGGAGGGAGCAAACATCACAAGCAAATCCTGGTTGTCAAGATGTGGGGTTTGCTGTGTTTCTCTCAGTGTGGAGGGACTAGCATCAGCCAGATGAGAGAGCAGCCAAGGCACTTCCAGCCTGGATGGTTTCACACAGAGCAGCCCCTCTCTGCAGCACCCCCCAAAAATAACGAGAGGAGGGGCAGGAAGAAGCTGCTGTCCAAGTGTTCCTTGCCCAGAGCGTGGCTGTCCCCTGGCACTGCCAGCCCCCAGAGCTGTGTCCCCATGTCACCCGGGAGCGCTGCCAGCAGGATGGCACTGCCAGAGCCCCTCAGAGCTGCCAGGCACGCACAGAGCAGGGCCCTGCCCTGCAGCCCGGGCACACGGGGCAGGATGGCTCAGGACACAGAGCAGCCTCAGCTCTGGCAATCAGCTGCTGGGGTCTGAACACTGCTCAGCTCTCAGCTGGGACAGGGCTGCTCTCCCAGGGATGCTGCTCCTGTCTCCCAGGGCTCTCAGCAGCCTTTCCAACCTGGCTCTGCCACAGCAAGGTTGGGGGGATATTTTGGGTGAAAGCCAAGCTGTTCAGCAGCCTCCAGGATCAGAATCTGCAATGGCTTGGGCGAGAAGGGATCTCACAGATCATCTCATTCCACCCCTCTTGCCATGGCAGGGACCCCTTGCACTGTCCCACTGTGCTGGGTTGTCAGATGTGGCTGGGCTGTGGATTCTATTGCAGCTGATAGAGGTGGGGCAGTTCCCTGCTGTTCATTGGGCCAGCTGTTAAAACCAGGTGAGGCAGTTTTCTTTATCTCCTCCACAGCCAATCCTCCCTCCAGGAGATCCCTTCTGTTCTTGGGCCATTAATTATTAATTATCTGCTGTCCATGGCCACTGAGTGTCCCTGCAGGGCTGATCCAATTCCAGCATCCCATGGGGAGATGCTGCGCCCAGGGCAGGAGCCAAGCATTCCTACCTGGATCCAATCTGAGCCTGGCACAGCACAGCAGCCTTTGCCCAGGGCATTGCCAGAGGAGCAGCTTTCTGCTGCCCTGCATTGCCAGAGGGAGCCCAGGCCCATCTGCAGCAGCCCTGGAGCTGCAGAGGAAAACTCCCCCCTTGTGCAGGATCCCTGCTGCAGCAGAAGCACAGCTGGCACTGCAGGAGGGCTGAGCCCCCATGGGATGGGGCTGGGACACCCCCCTGACACACAGGGGGCAGGGCCTGCTCTCACTCTGGCAGGGTTGGTTTGTATTGCTGCATTTTTATTTTATTGTTATTTTCTTCCCTAACAAAGAACTGTTATTCCTACTTCCATATCTTTGCCTGAGAGCCCCTTAATTTCAAAATTATAATAATTCAGAGGGAAGGGCTTTATATTTTCCATGTCAAGGGAGGTTCCTGCCTTCCTTAGCAGACACCTGACTGTTCAAACCAAGACATTTGGTCAGGGCCATCTCCAGCTGGACTTTGAGCAGCTCCAGTGATGGAGATTCTGCAGCCCCTCTGAGCAGCCCCACCATGTTCAGCTGCCTCGTCATAAAATGGCTCTTTCTGATGTTTAGGAAGGATTTTCTGTATTTCAGTCTGTATCTGTTGCCTTTTGTCCTCGTGCTGGGCACCCCTGGAAAGAACCTGGCTCTGTGCCCTTTGCACCCAGCTTCAGTTATTTATCTCCATCAATAAGATCCCTCACAGTCCAGGCTGAGCATTCCCAGCTCTCTCAGCTTTCCCCACAGCAGAGCTGCTCCAGTCCCTCCATGTCCTTCACAGCCACGGGTGGAGCTGCAGAAGCCTTTCCTGCTGCCTTTCTTGCTGCCTTTCTTGCTGCCTGCCAGACCCAGCTCTGGGTGCACTTTGGCTGTCCTGACCCCATCCCAGCACTCCTGGATTTGTATTCACACAGTGTCCTTGGATTCCTTGTTCAATTCCCTGCTGCCCTTGCTGGATTCCCTGCCTGTCAGGGAGCAGTGGAGGAGCTGATCCTTGAATATGAATTGTGGCTCCTGGACCCCTTTTCTCCCCAGAACTGCATCCTGTGGGACTCTTCCAAGCAGGTCCCTCAGGAGGCTGAAGTCTGCTCTCCTGAGCCCAGGTTTGTGATCCTGCTTTTGCTCTGCTCCTTTCCCTTCTCTCAGGACTCTCAGCTGTGCTCTCTCCAGCCAAGGCTGCCCCTCATCCTTCACACTCCTCACCAGATCAGATCCATCACAGCATTTCCCCTCTTTGTGTTCTTGTCCACCTGTGCTAGGAAATTGTTTCCAGAGCATTCCAGAGGCTCCCAGGATTGCTGTGCCCTGCTGTGCTGCCCTCCAGCTGGTACCACAGGGGTTAAAGGCCGTGGCTGCAAACAGGAGCCCCCCTCCAGCTGGCTGAAAAAGCTTTGTGCTCTGCTCCCTGATCCAGGGCTCTGCAGGGCACACACAGGACTGTCCCCACATCCCTTTGCCTCCCAGCCCAGATTCCCCTCCCTGGATCATGATCCATCCCAGGGCAGAGCTCACCCAGCTTCCCCTCCTTGGCTTCTCACCCAGGGCATCCTCCCCATCCCCGGAATGACGCAGGGATCCATGGAAAAACCCCAGCAAATGTCACTGAGACAGGGCTGGGTGCCACGGGAGCAAAGGGCCTGGCCAGCCCTGGCCTGGCACCTCCTGGCTCCCACCTGGGCCCTGCCACCCCCTCAGGCTCTGTCTGGCCCTGGCACTGCTCTCGCCCGGCACAGGAGCCCCTCTGGCAGCTCCGTCTGGCGCTCAGCCTCCCTCCCATCTCCCTCTGCTTTCCCTCTCCCTCTGGACTCCCATTCCTGCCTCATCTTAACTCTTCCCCGTTTCCTGACAGCTTTGAGAGCTGCTCAGACATGGCCACGCTCCAAACGTGGCTGCTCCTGGAATTCCTGTCATTTCCTGCCAGTTTGCCTCCTCTGAGGGTGCTGCCGGCTCCATCCCGGCATTCCAGCTGGGAATGTCACCTCTGCCCTGGCCCTGGCCCAGCACCTGCTCTGGCAGCACCCTGGGAAGAGGAGCTCCCAGTGCTGCTCCCTTTGGATCCAGGCTGTGAGCAGGCAGGGCATGCACAGCTCAGAGGGGATTTTAAAGGGAGGCACGGCTGTGTCTCCTGCCCTCTTTTCCTGCTGGAGACCCCCAAGCACAGATGGGAAGCGAGCTCAGCCTCAGCTCTACAATCAGTGGATGCTGCAGCAGGAATTCTCTTGGCTGGAACACAAACCCCTCACCCAGCCAGACCCTGTGGAGGGGCTGGGAGCTGGGAACCAACGTCAGAGACGAGTGCTGGGCACAGCTGCTGCCAGCTGGGCACCGTCCCTGGCACTGCCCGGGGCAGAGCTGCTCCCCCTGCTCTGCCCCCTCTGCTGAGGGCTCTGCTCCCCCAGCCCTCCTGGCACCCCGAGCTGCTGCTCTCCTGTGCCACCTGTGCCACCTGTGCTCCCTCTGCCCCGGCTGATGGGTGAGGGAGGGCGCTGGGGAAAGGGGAAGCACCGCAGAGATCCTGCAGGGGCCGTGGGCACAGCCTGGGGGAGCAGGGCGTGCTCAGGGCCGGGTTCCCAGGCGATGGATGCACCTTAATGAGCGTTAATGAGCGTTAATGAGCGGGCTGGACACCAGACTGGGCACAGCAGATCTCTGAGACTGGGGGGGGCTCCCAGCCTGCAGCTCCCAGGGGACCCTGCCTTGCATGGCCCCCCTTTGGTCCCCTGACCCTGGGGGCTGCACAGCTCCGGGCTGCCACAGGCTCCGGGGTTTTCTGTCGCAGACAACTTCTATGGAAAATCCTTTCCTTGGGATTTTCCTCCTGAGAGGCTGAGAGGCCTCAGGAACAAAATGCAAACAATGGTTATCTGCTGCTGTGGGATGCAACAGGTGCATCTGTGATTGGGCTCATGGGGTTGTTTCTAATTAATGGCCAATCACAGTCCAGCTGGCTCGGACTCTGTCCCAGTCACAAGCATTTGTTTTCATTCTTTGCTATTCTATTCTTAGCTATCCTTCTGATGAAATCCTTTCTTCTATTCCTTTAGTATAGTTTTAATGTAATATATATCATAAAATAATAAATCAGCCTTCTGAAACATGGAGTCAGATCCTCGACTCTCCCTCATCCAAGAACCCTGTGAACACTGTCACAGTTTTCCTCAGCCCCATGCAGGTGTTCTGCTGTCTTGTCCTGCTCAGCCTGGTGCTGAGGGTGGAAGGTGCCCCAAAGGACAGCAAAGCAACTTTTGCTGCTCTTCTTCCAGGTCAGGGTGTCACAAACGAGCACAGCAGAGCAACCACACCCTGCAGAACCTGCCTGACTCCTCAGGGGCTTGTCTCAGCTTCTGCTGGACTTCACCAGAGGCTCCTGCACGGTTCTGCCATCACGTGCCATGACCTCAGGGACTTGGGAAAGCTTTGAGTCCCTAAAAGTTGGCTCCACCACTGATGCACTGGGCTTCCAAAAGAGATGGTGCAAGGAGCAGGGTATGGAGAGGAGGTGAAGGTGAGGAGGAGGAGAAGGTTCCTCCAGCTGGAGAGGATCCCGTGCTTGGCTGTGGGAAGGGATCTGAGGGAGGGAATGGGACACACAGAGAGGAACAGAGGGCCCTGAGAGTGCTGGGATTTCTGGATAGCTGCAGCTCCAGCCATGGTGGCGCAGGGAGGGCTGGTGCCTGCTGGGTCTCACAGGGTTTGCTGGCAGCAGCAGTGGGAAGGGGACAGGGGACAGGGGGACCTCACTGGCTGTGCCTCAGCTGGGACACCAGGAACCACTTCTTGGAAATACTGCAGCGAGGAGGGAGGATCCAGACTTGCAAGGAAACTGCCTTTGTTTGCCCTGGAGCTTTGGGAAGCCTCTCTTTGATATCAAGGCTGATATTTACCTTTCCTTCTCTGTCAGCTCAGGCCAAACTTGAGACAGGGAGAGCAGAAAACCAGGGAGGGAAGGGATGGATGGGGAGCTGAGGTGGGAGCAGGAGAGGCAGTGAGGAGGGATGTGCTGGAGGATGCAAGGAAGGAAAGCACAGGAGGATCTGGGTGCCGAGGCCTCCAGCCAAGGCACCAGCGCTCCTCTCAGCCTGTCTTTCATGTCTCGTAGTGTTTGGGTTTCTCTAAACTTAGAAAATCCCACATAAAGATTTTTTTATCTTATCACCAAGACTGCTAAGTGCAACCCAAACTAAGAGACACCACATAGAACAAATGCTTAAACATTAAACCCACAGAAATCACAGGCAAATGGTGCATTTGTTATTGCTGTGTTAACCCCAGGAGCTCCAGGCAGGATTGGAGGGAGCAGTGAGAGAGGAAGCAGCAGGAACCTGGCAAAGCTGGGAGAGGGACAGGAAGGAGAGCATTGTGTGGGTGCAGGAGTCATGAGAAAAGCAGGCTCAGGCTCCTGGAAGCAGAGTCCCACATGGCCAGAGATGTGGGGAGGTGCCAGCACTCACACAACCCCAATTCCGGCTCTGCATCCCATTGACAGATTCCAGCTGGAGCTGGGAACAGCTTTCTGCTTCTTCCAGGGTCAAAAGTTCAAAGTTTTGTCATTTTCTGGGTGCAAAGTGGAACCCCAATATTTGCTGCTCTCTCCACCCAGGCTCTTCATCTCCTCATGAGATGAGGATCAGCACTCCCAGCACTCCCAGGCTCAGGGTGGGATTGTTGGGATGCCCTGGGCAGGATTCAATGATCCCTGGGGGTCTGGTCCAGCTCAGGATACTCTTTGATTCTATGATTTTAGCCTGAGCCTTTGAACTTTGCAGCAGACAAGTTTTGGCCAGATTCTGCTTCCCCCACTCCCATAACCCAGGTCTTTACCCGTTTCCATAGCCCTGCCCGGCCCAGCAGCTGGCCCAGCTCCTTGCCAAGGCTCTGCTGGGGCACATCCCCCGTTCCAGGCCCTGCAGAGCCAGATGTGGTGTGCAGCAGAGGTCGTGGCACCATCCTGAGCAGGCTGTCACATCCTCACAGGAGCTCTGTGGTGGGGAGTGGCTGCAGAGTCAGTGTGGGGACCCAGCCTGGGGCAGTGCAGGGGCAGGGATGGCAGCACAGGGATGAACTGGGGAGGGCTGAGAAGCTCCTGGCACCCTGCTCACAGTGTCAGCTCTGGGGATGTCCCTGAGCCCGTCCCTGCTCCGGGGTGGCTCTGGGGAGGAGCCTGCAGGAGCCGTGACCCATCAGCCATGCCAGCTCCTGAGCCTCTCACCTGGACACAGGCTGGAGCTGCACCCCCGGCCCTGAGTGTCCCCAGACCTCCAAGACCTGTCTGTGCAGCCCAGGCTGGAGCTGGGAGCAGCTCTCTGCTGTCACTGCCCTGCTTTTCTGAGCCCTGAAGGAGCAGCACCTTCCCTGTGCCCCTCTGCTGGAGGCTCCACCAGCACCCATGGCACAGAGCTGAGGATCAGGCAGGGCTTTGCAGCCTGCAGGAGCCTGGCTGGGCAGTCAGGAGAGGGTTTGCTACTGCCCCACGTCCCCAGTCATCCACTGGGAGCAGAAAACACATCCCAGTGTGTCTGGGCACGCTGTGCCAGAGGCTCTGCCCAGGGGAGGCCAGTCCTCAGTGCTGCATCCCTGGGCTGGTGCCAGGAGCACCTTGCTCACAGCCCCTTTTCCCAGCTGCTGGACCTCTGGGGTGCATCAGGGAACAGGGAATGTCCTGGTGTCCTGAGAGGAGCTTCAGCAGCACTGAGAAACCTCTGTGCTGGGTGTCTGCAGCCCAGCAGGCACATGGAGGGCAGCACAGCCCCAGCATGAGGACGTGGCAGAGCTGGGCAGCACCAGGACTGGGGCAGCAAGGAGAGACAGGGAGCAGAAAGGGCTGGGGCAGCAGTGGGCTCACTCCCTGGGTGCCAAGGACAAAGGGACCTGTGAAACCTGGAAATCTCCTGTGCTGGCAGCAGGAGCCCAGCAAGGGCAGGGCTGGGCTGGCAAGCAGAGTGCAGCCCTTCCTCCCCTTCCAGGGATTCCTCCCAAGCATCGAGCAGCCGAAACCCATCTGCAGTGAGGGGGTGGAGAGCCATCAGCACAAGCAGGAAGCTCTGTCAGAAAAAGCCTCGTCAGTGTTGTTACATCGGTGCAATCATGTCAGGAACACAAAAAGGCAGCGCCACCTGCAAAAGAGCAAAAGAAAGAGCAGGAGCTGCCTGTGCCAGCCCCAGCGAGGCTCCAGCCCTGCCAGGGATGGCTCGGGGCTCCTGCCGCGCCCCCGGGGCTGGGCACACCCAGCCTGAGCCCTGGGCCCGCAGGTGACAGGGCACGGTGCCCCCGGGCACACCCAGCCCCGCACGGTGCCCTCGGGCACACCCAGCCCCGCACGGTCCCTTTGGGCACACCCAGCCCCGCCCAGCCAGGGGGAGCAGGGGCTCCTCTCCTTCCCCAGCTGTGCCTCCTGGGACCGGGTGCTGCCCCGGTGTCCCCTGAGCCCTCAGTGTGGCCCCAGACCCGGGGAGAGCAGGGCTGCAGCATTCTGGAGGTGCCAGCTGTGTCTGGAGAGCATCAGTCACTGCTGCCCACCCCTGCCTGTGCTCCCTGCCAGCTCCTGTGCTGCCTCTGGGAAACAGGGACATCACTGAGCAGTGCCAGCCCTGCGCCAGGCCTCACCTGGTACCCAGGGCAAGGCAGACTTGCTCCCTGGCCGTGCCTGTCCCCAGTGCTGGCAGGGAGCCGAGCTGGCTGCAGGCAGCACGTTGGCATGGGGGGCTCCTCATCAGTGCTCCCTCCTCATCCTGCCCTGGCCCCCAGCCTGGGGGTGCTCAGACAGCCCCAGGGGCCCTGCCAGGTGGGC
>VZSJ01002774.1:10864-54287 GCA_013398405.1 Pheucticus melanocephalus
GGGGGCCATCACCATGGCCAGGTTATTCACATCCATCTTTGTTCTGCCCACATTTGATGGCTGAGCAAAGATCTGAAGATAGCAAGAACACATTCAGATGGAGCAGTGGGAAAGGGCAAGGAAGTCCAAACACATGGCCCAAGAAAAGGTACAAGGAGAGCAGACATAAAGCCTGCCTTAAGGACAGTGCCCCAAGTGCCACGCGTCCACAGGGAAGAGCACTGTGCTCTAACACAATCAACAGAGCAGCAGCCTTGGCAGACAGGAAACCAACCCCAGGCTCTACAACATCAGGATCAGGGTTTATTGCTCCCATAAGGAACAAGGCCAGCAAACACCCCTCCATCAATCCCGCCTTAAGTACAGATAAGAGGTCTTAAAATTGTGCTGGTGGTCCCACCACAGCTGTCCCACTAACTGTGCCTCACATGCTCCTGGCCCCAGTGCAGTGCTGTGGGGGCTGCCTACCTGCAGGAAGTGTATGAGGTAACACAGCACCAGTCTGTTGAGCTCCGGCAAAAGCTGCACCACAGCCACGGCAGCATCGGGGTTCTCATAGTTGCTGATACACTCTTGGTAGAACTGCTGGGGGATCACAGGCTCCTCCAGCTCCCGATACCACAGCTTGAGGAGAGAGGCTGGACAGAAAGCAGGTGCATGAGAACAGCTCTGGTCACTTCCCCACCCCCTTCAGGGGCAAACTTGGCAGTGAGAGAGATGGCAGAGAAGGGATTTCTGTGCTTGTGCTGCTTCACCTTAATTCAATCTTGGCTCTGAAATGCTCAGGGACCCAAGCAGACCAGTAAGTGGCAAATACTGGCTGCTACCAACCTGCTCCTCTAGGAAGCAGCACAGGGGCTGCCTAAAGAAGAGGACAAGGAGACCCGAAAGACTCCCACCACTCTGCCCAGCTTGCACAGCCTTACTACATCAGAGACAGAGATTTCTCCCCACACCCAGTGTTTCCTCTATGGGCAGTGTTTGGAAAGGCAGTGAAAAGACACAGAACAAAATCCCGGTCAGTGCAGACAGCTTGTGTACACATTCCCAAGCAGCAGCACACACACTGAGCTGCTCTTGCACCTGCCCCTCCACACTGCACCATGGCTGATGCTGCAGCAACACACCTGCAACAGTCCTGTACCTGGTATGTTGGGGTCACTGAGACTGTCTGGGATTCTCCACTGATCCACCTGCAATTTCAATGCATTGACTTCATCTATGTCACCTGGTATCCTGCAAAGACACAGAAAAGGTCCTTTTGAATGAGCCAGGCAATGTGCTTGGTGAGGCAGCAAAGCATGGCTCCGAAGCTGCTTCTGGGGCCTCAGGGAGAAGGGAGCAGGGAGAAGGCCTCAGGCACCAGTGGCAGCTAGAGCAGCAGTTCCTCAGAGAGAAGGGGGTGCTTATTTTTATACACCATCTTGAAGTGGGGGCTCCAACTAGCTCAGATATCAAGTATCGTTGTTCTCAGGAGTGAATATTTTCTGTAACCAGGCTTTTTTGCAGCGTGTTCAGACCAAAGATGAGCAGCATCTCTGGCTAAATATAGTTATATATATACACGTATCTATCTATCTATTATCTATCTACCTATCTATCAAAAAATTTACCCATACAAGGTAAAGTTGAGCCTTTTAACAACTATCTTAAGTTTAGGTACTGAAAAACTAATTCAAATCTTAAATGCAAAACAAAACCACACACACAAAGAAAACAACAAAGAAAACCCAAACCCAAAGCGGAATCCCCCATGCTCACCACACAGATTCTGTGTCTCTCTTGACTCCTTGTGTCTTGTGCAGCACTGAGGCTGATGTGCTGCATTAGATGAAGGGCTCTGCCAGGATGCCGGAGCTCCTCCCTCCCCTACACCGGCTAACCACCATTGCCAAATCTGATGAAAGCTCATCGCCCTGCCTGGGGATGAGTTGTCCACATAGTTAAGTCACACCTACACCAGTCCCCTCTGTGCTAACACATGCAAACTAGCTAATGACACTACAAGAGGTGATTCTTGAACCTGAGCAAAGTCAGATTTTGTCCAGTCCACAGTGAAGTGCTATTCTTAGGGAAGAGGAAGCATGTGGAGGTCAATCTGGACTTCTTGGCTATGAGGACTGACATGTGGTTTGCTCAAAAGTAGCACAGTACTGCAAAAGCTCACCTGAAAATCCCCTCAGTCTGTTCACCTCCCAGGGCCAGGACCTGCTGCGATAGCTGTGTCTGCACCCAGGGGAGCTTGTTCCCTGGATACATGTCCTGCTGCCGCAGCATGATTTCCTCCAGGGAGCTGCCGAAGAGCGATGGCGTGAGGATGGCATTCCTTGCATGTGTTATCTCTTCCACTGTTGGTTTACGGAGGCCCTGAGGACAGAGAAAAGCTTTGTGCAGCCATGACACAGCCAGCCCACAGAGAAAGAGTGACCCAGAGATGGGGATGGTGAGTGGCCAGGACAGAGAAGACTGACCCTCCATGTGGGCACCTTGTCAGCTCCTGGCAGCATGGTTCTTGTTCTGCTGCCTAAAATCAGGGGTGGGTCTATTCATCAGGCCCAGGAGGAGCAGAGGAGACCACTTTAGAGAATTTGGGCTGGTTTTGCAGAGATTCTGTTGCTGTGTTTTGCACAGCAAGGGGACTGCTCCAGCCGCAGCTCCACCTGCTGCAGGAGGCAGTATGGAGTGGAGCCCAGCCCAGCTCCAGCTGTGTAAGGTCAGCAGAGGGCACCTATACCCCAACCCAGCATCAGGCGAGTGCTTAAGCCGCTGACAGGTGTAAAACAGTCCTTTGGAGATGGGAATTCCAGGTATTTCCAACTCCAGGGAAAGCTTTGCTCTCAGAGGTGCTAAAACCTGAAAAGTAGGCATTGGTACCTGTTGCTTCTGACAAATATCAACACTTAAAAGGGGTTTTGAATGTCCTCTGGCAGCAGTTTGGAAAAGCACAGAGCAGTCGCAGGGGGAACAGGCTGCCCAGTACAGTGGCCTTCAGCAGTGATCCTGCAGCCAAGTGGGGAACATGACAGGGAGAAGCTCCCACCTGAGCCCTCTGAGGGTCAGTGGCCAGGGCTGCAGTTCTATGCAATGTGTGTTTGGAGGCTTACTGTCCTGCCTCTGGCAGGATGCCAGGAGCCTTCACCCCTGTCAAGGTATTTCAGCTAGTTTGTTCACTACGCAAAGTTCAGATGGCAGGGAGTCCCCAAAGGAATTTCCAGAAAAAAAAACAAACAAACCCCAATGACCAGATCTGGCTCAGTGACCTAGAATTGACAGGCCATCTACCACTTTTCATGGCCACAGGCAGAATCGTGTCGAGGGAAGAAAGGAAGATTACAGATAACACAGAGCACAGACTCCCCTCTGCACCACTCATCTCTGCTGTATGACTGTTTGAACTGGGAATGAACAATTCTGCAGTAAAACAGCTGCAAGACCAAGCTCTCAGTGCAAAGGGAGACTCTTCCCTCACCTGAAGAAACAAAATTATGAGTATACCGTGCACAAACAGCTCCTTTTACCCTGGAAACAGGTAAGTGTTGGTTTTGTCTTTGTCCCTGAGGCCAGGAAGCAGGCAGCCATGCAGATGCCTGCACAGCAGGCACTACTGTCTGCCAGAAGGATGGCAGGAACTGGACAGCAGCCCTCTCCCACACATTCCTGGGGAAATGTACTCTGAGCAAGCCTCCCTTGCTCACTCTATCTCCATTTCCCATCACTGAATCAGTGGTGACCACCAGAGTCCCCCAGGCAGCCCCCAGGCCCTGCAGCCAGGGCAACTGCTCACCTTTTTGCCTCCAGTGATGGCTACTTTATGGAGTTTCCTGTAGCAGTACTTGGCGTAGGTGCTAATGGGTAGACCTGGTGGGAAAGAGGAAATGAGTGGTCAGCCCACAGCACCATGCACCCCCACACTGAAGCCCTTCAGAGAGCTCCAGCACAGCAGCTCATTCTGGCACAAGCAGCCCCCCTCAATGCACAGCCCACTGCAGCAGGGCAGGACTGCCAAAACTTGCACTGAGCACCCTGAAGTCTCCCAGTCCCACAGCAGACAGTGTCAGTGCATGACAGGGCTTGGGCTTAGAAAGATTAATCTCCTGAATGAAGGCACATAGCTCTGCACCTCCCATCCCTGCTCCTGCAGATCTCCGCCTCTCGCACTTGGAATGCACCTGCCCTATCCTGACTCCACGCGTGGCACCCATTCAGCATTCACAGCCTGGGCACACACGCATGCCTGGGCCCTGGCCTGCTAGGCACAGCCAAGGTTGTTTATTAGTTGAGAACTTCGGTTCCTTTGCTAGTGAGAGAGGAGCAGCAGAGAAAGGCGTGTGGGGACAGAGTGGCAGCACCAACAGTGACTTCAGGACACAAGAAGAGGTGTGGGGAGCTGATGGGATCTTATCTTCCCAGAGATCTGCAGAAGGCTTCCTCACATTCCTGCCTGCAACCTTCTCCAACCCAAGCCTGTACCAGGCAGCTCAGGCATGCTCTGCGAGACAAGGAAAACGGGACACACGAAAGCCTGGGAACTTTACCTCAAAAGCTGCTGCCCTCCACAAGAGCACCTGCTCTGTTTGTGCTTGGTTCAGTGTACTCTGAAGGCAAGTGCAAGCCACCATTCACAGAGATAATCCTCTCGTGACACCAAGAGAAACTTTTGCAATGACGGAGCAGTGATTGCTGAGAGAGTTTTTCCAAAACTGTTGGCCTTTTGTTCTTGTTCAAGTAAAACCCAAAACTGCTCACTGAAAGCAGTGAATAGATCTGCCCTATTTGATTCCCTGCCAGGCCCAAAGCTTGCAGCACAGTTCAAATACTTGTGGCGGTGAAAGTCTACATTCTAGTCAGATGCTGTGCATTTCACATCAGCCTTTCACACACCCTATGGCTTAGGTATGCTGACTGGGAGCTTGGACGCCTTCAAATCCTCTTAATGCAGAGGGAGGACAAACTCTTCCCAAGCAGAGGTGGAAGATGTGTTATCCTCTCAGCCAGCAGATAAATGACAGTCCTTGGCTCCTCTCGATGAAACAAGCACCTCCTGCCTCCATCAATCTGCCTCACAGCTGGAGCCACACCAGAGCAGGTACAACAGCATTCCCATCTCCCACAGGTAATGGGAAGGAAAGCCAGTTTTGGGAATTTCTAGGGAATATCTAATGCAAAATATTCACTGTAAGCAAAAATCCTGCTAGGCATGACTTACACTGGGAATATCTAAGGATTAAAAGGAAACAAACCAAATGAGATGCCCTGTGATGCTTCACTATCCCAGGTTACAGCTTCTGCTGTCCAATGTGAGACACACCCCGAAGAGAGGCGTCACCCTTCTCAGAGGGGAAGGGGAAGAAGCTGGACTGCGTCTCTGCATCCCAGCAATTTTGCAGGAGACAGCACATTCACAACTAATAACAAGAATAATTTTTTCACACGGTATTTAGACCATGAAACACATAATCACCCTAAAAGCTTAACAATGTTTGCAAAAGAAACTGGTGTCCTGCAGATTCTGCATGGCTGATGCATGGGCAGCAGTCAGACACATCTGCTTGAAGCCTATTTTGTATTTTCCCAGGAAGCTCCCCAGTCTCAGAAAAAGCCTAAAACCTACATCCAGCACTTCCTGCAGCAAGGCCTCCTGCTCCCATGACAACCATGTACAGCCTCTGACCCAATGGGGCCTGTTGGGGTCACATGTGAAGCTGACCAAATTTAAGTAACTGAAAAATAAACTTGCTACGTGCACAACAGGATGGAGGAGCTACTGTCCATAGACCTGAATAGCCAAAAAAAAGGCAAAAGCCCTGAGGAACAGGGTGAGCAGCACTCATCCCAGAGGGCACAGACCAATGGCTTCCATGCAGTCCTCCTGCTCCTGCTTCCATCTGCCCCGACACAAGTGTTCCTGGCTCCAAGGCATGTGCAGAGTGGGATGGGCAACAATGGAGAGAGATATGGAGAGGCCAGGAGGCACACGCTGAGCTGCAGGAAGGAACATGAGGGAGAGGAGTAGAATTTAGCTTTAGCTTCAGCTTTTCCAAACCAGCAACCGGTCCCAACCATCTGCTGCTTTCAGAATGCTCAGCTAGAGACTGACTACTAGCACTGAGCTAATCACACACGCTGACATTTCCAGACATGTGGGCCAGGTACTCCCTCCAGCCACTTGCTGCAGGGCTGGGCAGCTTCATCTGCACTACCTGGAAAGGGCTAATCCTGAAGGCAATTCTGTGAGCACACAATGAATCTGAGAAATACAAGATGATCTGTTATTCCCCATGGTATCACAGAGACCTCAGGAGCTCAGGAACAGATGACTACTAACAGCCCACATAGTGAAAAATAGTTTTCGAAGGAAAGTATTTCTCCATATTCCAGCCCAGAAACATATGTGGACAGCATCTTAAAGAACATGTCCTTATAGAAAAAGTTAAAATCCAGACTAGACACGTGCAGGAACATACCTTCTGGAACTGACTTAAATGCTTTCCTGCAAAAAAAAAAGTCCTAAAAATTTACCAAACAGTGTGGATTTAGGACCTGGCCATAGAATATGTATTTTAGCACTACAGAAAGCTGTTTTCTAGATATTCCTCTGATCTACCACAGCCTTTTGGATCTCAGCCTCGCACAGCCAGAGCAGGTTCTCAGACCAGGATCCCATCTCATTGCACTCTATAGCATAGGGGGTAGGTGCTCCTGAGCAGGTAAACTGGGCTTGGCGCCAGCAGTGCTGCTCTCCTGGCTTAGATCTGCCCAGGATCCATTTTACAGCACTGCTTTAGCTGCTCTTTTTCATACCACCAGTGTTTCCTTCTACACCCCAACAATGCTTCTCGATCACCATTCCCTATTTGGGAAATGCCATGTTCATCAGCCAGATAAGCCAGCAGCCTGCACCTGTCACCAAGATAAGACACAGACACAGGATGTCTTAAAAATTAGTATCCCCCTTCAAAAAGCTCCTAGCTAACAGCAGGTGGGCAATACCCTCAGGCAGTGTTGTACTTGGACCATTAACCATCAAGAGACAGACCTCCCTTCTTTGCATTTGTCCTATTTCTTTCTAAGCCTCTTTATGCTCTGAACTGTGGAGGCCGGTGGGCTGACAGGGAAAGAACCCACAATACTTCTCTGGACAGAAAACCCCTCAAGCCATAACCACCCTTGTTAGGGTAAGGAAAAAAGCTTCTCCCCGCATGCCTTGCTGTGATGTGCAGACTCAATGCAACCCATTGGCCCTTCCCACTCCCTCTACCCCTGTGCCCTCATCCCACTGGCCCTGGTGTTCTGCCCTGCCCCTCATGATCCCTATATAAAACCCTGCTTTCCCTGCCAGAGTGGCTGCTCATCCCTGGATCCCTTTGAGGAAGAAGCTCAACAAAAGCTCTCCTTGGAACCCCACATGAAGACCCCGTCTCTCCTTCTGTGTTGCCTGGATCATGGCGGAACTGAAATCACCCGGCATGAGCGCAGATGTGCCTGTGCCCCTGAGGTGTCTTTTTCAAGATGCTTCTTTGGGAAGGTCATGGCAATCTGAACAATGTACTAGCCCTTTGGGATTTCATTCTGTGCTTCAGGACAGACCATTACTGAGCCTGCTGTCCAACACCAAAACCAGGCAGCTTTCAGCTCTGCTATGGCACACAGTGAGAAATCTTCTTCTTGATTTCCCCAGGTAATCTTAAGTTTGTTTCATCCCATTGACCGTCTCCCCTCTTCCCTCCTCCACGTCCAGCTCACATGTTACCTTCCCTGCCTCACTTATCAGCCTTGGAGGGACCCCTGGCCAGGACATACAGAGTGGGCACAGCACAACTACAGCCAAGTGCTGCTTTGCTCTCTGTCCCTTCCCTGCAAGCCCCTAATCCCTCTTTCGGTTTCTGACCACTTCCTAGCAATGTGTATGTGTTTATAGAAATTCATATACAAGCTGGAAAATGTCTTTCCCTCCTCAAAAAGGCTCAACTGGGACCTCCCCCCTGCACTTGCAGTTAGGGACCTCTTCCCCATGCAAAAATATTGCTTTTGGTGACACAACATTCTCTGTGCTTGATCGCTCCATTTGTCACTCTTGCCAGATCCCTCTGCACCCTTCATTTTTATAGCTGTTAACAATTTTCTATCAACACTGAGCTGTCAGCTCATGATTTGTCTCCTTGTACAAACCCAAAGACCAGCTCACATTTCTGTGGGATCAGCAGACAATCCTCCTACCGAAAACACAGCATTTATTCCTACCCATTATTCTCCTGCCTGCCAACAGGTTATTCATGCATGAAAAGACCTTGAACCACATTTGTATTTCATTTACTGCCAGAGAATTACGCTAGAAGATGAATACTGTAGAGGTTAAGTGTGGGAAACTTCAGAATTCTTTCTTGGGTATATGTCAGGTGGTAAATGTTTACTCACCTATGAGTTTCTGGACTGAAAGCAGTATGTGCACATGTGTGGGGAACCACTGCTTCAACTCAACTTTTCACTGAAAGATTTACAGAGATGCCTACTTATCTTCTACTCAGTTCTGACTGAAGTCAGTGCATTTGATTTCCTTATGAATTCCTCTGTTAAACTGATGCTACAGCATCCATAAGCATCTTAGTATTTCAGAGCCACTGAGAAACTTCTCGCAACAGCCTTGCAGCTTCAGGTGCATCCTACCCACCCTCACACATCTGGAAAGCAGGGCTGGTCAAGCAGAAGTAGGTGCTCCAGGGAAAAACCTGACCTTTTCAGGCAGCAGCAGAGAGAACGTGACATGCTCCTGCAAGATTTCCCCTTACTTCAGGTGCAATTCTAAAGCCAGTCTCTAGGAAAAGTCCTCAGAGTTTCAGTCACTGCGAAAAAGCTGTTTTGAGTGAGCTGCCAGCCCTGCTGCCTCCTCTGTTAAACCCCTGCAGAACAACTCATAGGCTGGTCCCTGCCAGAGCAGCCTCCTGGGCCAGAAGGTTGGACAAGAGTAAACAGCCTCAAGCTGTGCCAGGGCACATTTAGATTGGATATAAGAGAAAATTTCTTCATTGCAAGGGTAACTAGGCACTGGAACACAGCCTGCTCAGGGCAGGGGTGGAACCTCCATCCCTGGAAGTATTAAGGAAATATATGGATGTGGCACCTCGGGACATGATTTGGTGGTGGCCTTGAGAGTGCTGTGGGAACAGTTGGACTCAATTACTTTAGAAGATTTTTCCAACCTTAATGATTCCATGATTCTATGAAAGATAACAGTGTGTGTGACCTGTCACCAGAGCCCCAGCTGAGGCCACACAGGCACACAGGCACAGCTGACTTTCAAGTGCTTCCTTCTGGAAACTCTATAAAGTTATCCTAGCATGCCTTTCTCATAACGTTTTTAATATATATATATGTATATCTAAAAATACGTATCAGAGGCAACATAGAAAATCCTGAGTTGGAAGGGACCTACAAAGAGTCTAACTGTTGGTTTTTGCTTGTATTTTGTTTTAAATTTTAAATTTAATGTTTGTTTTTAGGTAAAAACTACATCTGTTTTCCTAAGCACATCTCCAGCACACACAATTTAGACATGTAATTGCACAGAACAGCCCGCTCAGCCCACAGGCATCACACCCTGCTGAACAGAACAATCTCCATGGAGTTGTCTCATAAAGATGTCTTAGTCCCTCAGAGCACATGCAAAATGAATTTTCAAAGGCTCAGAATGGCCTGAACTCTCCTGGGCCTGAACAGGAAAGAAAAAACACATATTCCTACCAGAAATATAATCCTTCCATGCAATTGCAGGTCTCTGTTCTGAATCCCACCAGAGACAGAGAAACAATGAACACTGTTAGTGCAGGAGCTTCAACCCAGGGCAGTCCTAAGCCCTACCCCTTGACTTGCAGCTGCCTCCTGAAACAGGGTGACACAGCGGTGACACAGGGAAGCCACCATAGGCAGCAGCTGTCTGCTGGGAGAGCTCAGGAATGCAGGAAGCTGGACTCCAGCTCTCACAGATTAAAAACACTGAAGCCACTTGATATAAACTGCTGCCTGAGAGGAATTCACAGGGCTAACTGAAGTTTCCTGAAAGCAATATAAAAAATATTGAATGGACATTGCCTAGTAAGGCTTTAGCCAGATAAAGTGTTATCCTGCAGCCAGCAACTAAACTAAGTCTGGAGGAATGCGTGAGCTCTTGTTCATTCCACACAGATGCCAGAGCAAGCCCTGGGCTGCAGAGCTCAGAAAGTGTGGGCAAGGGAAGCCAGTTCTGGAGAGAAAAAGGCAGTGTCCTTCACCAAGTACCAGCACCCTCCAGAAAGAGCCTCGGGTTAGGCAGTGATTTACAAAATTCATTAAAACAACTGAGACAGGTTCTTTTCAACACATTGGCTCATATGGCTTCCAGCTTCTAGCACCAGAATATGCTCCAGGAAATGTGGCATGCACAGATCAGAGGAATTACAGCCCCAGATCAGCATCCAACTTAAAATCCCTCACACAACTTGCACAATTGCGACAGAAAGGGCCCCCACCTGTCCCAAATGCAGCCCAGCTGCCACTTGCACTGCTGATCCATGCTCTGGTCTAATCTTGAACACCAGTCTGCCACTAGATAAATTTTCCCAAACCCAAGTCTCTGTATTTAAAGAAATGGTTTGATTTTCAGCAGAGCTCAGCATTGCTGCCTGCCTAAAGTCAGTGCAGACCTCTCTCTCAGCTTCCTGTGCCTCTCCCTACCTTCATCCTCTGTGTTTTGTTTTCTCTTTTTCCTGGATTTTGTGATCTTCTTGTTTTTCAGATCCACAAGCTCCTTGATGTGCTGGGCAACTGAAAATTCAGAAGAGAGTCTTGATTAATAATGTGGTATATACTAAAATACCAAAATACAGAACTGCCCTGAGATATGGCAGTCAGCCTGACTCCAGCAATAAGAAGCTCTGTCAGGGGAAAGCTCCCAATGAACCTGAATGAGGGGCTCAGAACATCATTCAGCTTCTCTAAATGGTCAAACAGTTGAAAAGTTCATACCTAAATAAACTTGCTGCCTAAATACCAGCAAAAGAACCATCTTCTCAATATCTCAGAGTACTCTTCCTTGTTGCCTGCATTCTAGGCAAAGCACAGCTGGAGGGAATGTTTTTGGACAGAAGTGACAATGGCTGAAAATCTTTATAAAATCCAAACTAGTGCTGCACAACAGGCAGTTCACTGAAGAAATCCCACATTAAGGCTAAAATCATAAAAAAAGAAGGCAAATATTGCCAGTGTAGCACTTGCCCCCTGGTCCAACCTCTGCCGCTGTGCTTACGAGCAGGGGCAGAGGGATGCTGAGGCAGAACTCCTGTAGCCACCCTGGAGACCTGGGGGCTTCAAACACAGCAGGTCCCCAGAGATCAAGAGGAATATAGGTGTCTGGTTTCTGGCCTGAGATTGGACAAGATACAGTGAGTGTGGCTGAAATAGTGGAAATAAGCCAATAAATACCAGTTAATACTCTCCAGGCTGGTACTTAGCTTTTTTTCTTTTCTTCACACCCCACCCCCCCACCCCCTCCAACCGGATGCTATAGCAATTTAAAATTGGGGTAATAACGGAATATAAGCTGGGCTGGTCCCCAAACTTCTGAAAGACAGATAAATTTCATCTCTTCACACTAAAAGCCTGCATTCTTCAGGATCCCCAAACAGCCAAGGTCTGTTCTCAGGGTCTGCAATGGCTCCCTTAAAAACTTAGATGCTAACAATCCTTTTATTTTGCCAGCTTCAAGGAACTTAAAAGTAAATTATGTCATCAGAGAACCCAGAAAAGCTCTGCCTTTGGAGGGCTGACATTAGCTCACTTCAGTGCTGATGGGTGAGGTAAGCACAGTCTAGGGCTTGCAATTTTTTGCCAGACACGAGCTGGTAGCAGCTTCATCCCACTGATGAAAGGTGAACTCAGACAACACACTGTGCTCTCACTAACAGAGCCCACAGCACTAGCTGGGGACTACCTGTACTTTTAAAATCCAGACAACCCTGGCTATGTGGCACAACCCACAAAGATGCTGCTGCTGCATACAGAGGAGGTGCATGAGGCACTTACTCTTTTCATCACTGTCAAGGTGGCGGTAAATGTAACCTTCCAGGTAAGATTGAAATTTGGGTGATGGGGAAAAAAAAAGGCCAGACTGATGGCCATCAGTTCCCAGCCCCGTGCCAGGCTTCGGTAGCACATGTTATCTGTTGTCTGCCGGATCAGCTGTATGTAGAGCTCATCCCGCAAGCCTTGCATGCTCCAGCACTTGGTGACTGTGACCAATGCCACGTGATTGCGGTCCATGCGAGTCTGACGATCTCCCATGTAGTTCTGCACCAGTTTGAACATCTCACATGCCTCTTTTTTGATGGTCCGGTTGCTAGTGATGAGCATTGGCTTTTTAATGGAGCCACCATTCCAGGACAGCATGTTGGAGATGGAGATCCTTCGTCGGAAGATGCCTTGTGTGTGCATGTTCAGGTTTTTGGAAGCCCAATCCGCCATGCTGCTCTGAGAGATGGGCTTCCGTAGGGTGCTGTAAGGGAAATGGCATTCCACACAGCCACCACGCTGGCTGCTGCCCTCCTGCCTGGGCTCCAGCTCTATGGTCTCAGGCTGCAAAGAAGAACAGACATGTTAAAAGCAGCTTAGGTGACTCCTTACCTGGCTAGGAAAATTATCCACAGTGAGACATGAAGCTGCCAGCAACTGCACAGTGGTGAATCTGTACAAACATGACTTGGTACATGTAGAATTGGTGGATAACACGTGTAGTTCTGAAAAAGCCTGGCTGGCACAGCCACACACTAATGCTGTCCCTAAGGGAAGTGCTGGGACATGGAGCAACAGAGCTGAGCATCCCAGCTGTTGCTGAGTTTTCGGGGATAGACAGGAGTTGAGCTGATTTCCAGAGCAGCAGCACAGCTCTGTGGCACCAAGCCCACATCAAGGAAACAAGTATCTCTGCACTCCTCAGGTTCAACCGAGCTCCAGGAGCCCAGGAGGAAGGTGGGACACTGGTCTACAGTTAACCCCAAAATACACATTAGTTCTTAGAAGTTTAGAGCAAGTCAGTGTTTCCTTCTTAGTATAGAGGAACTCCTGAATTCAGGACAGAGGCTTCTGCAGTCCAACCCTTTTCCATTTCACATGTCTCTGTGCACATGTCTCTGCATGCAGATGATGGGATTAGCACACATCACGTTCCATCCCTCACTGCCAGCCTGGGGCACAATAATCTCTCCTGTTTTTTTACTTTGTTCTTTTTATCCCTTGAGTTACTTCTCTATCTCCTCACCCTCTGAATTCACTCAACACACTGACTAAAAATCCCCACCTGCAGTTCTCTGCCATCTCAACATCTTCAGTCTCCTTCAAACCACCTTACCTGCCTGGAGTTGGTTTTCCTTCTATCATCCTACCTGCTCCTTCAGCATGTTCCTTCTGAGGAGTCATCTCCTCATACTATCTGGAGGTTCAGGAGGCTCTGGGTTCTCTCCTCTGCTCTCTCTGAGGCTTCTCTCTCACATCTCATTCACAGCCACCTCTGCTTAGCCTGTCCCAGAACTTCTGCCCACCCTCCTCCGATACTGAGTTTTCCTACCTCCCAATTTTCCTCTCTATCATACAAACCCAGCACAAGACATCACTGCTCACTCAAGCCACTGGATGTTATTTCCAGGTGAGGCAGTGATTTTGCTGCCAAATTTTCTGCAACTTCCTCCCTTTATTACTTGGACTCTTGAGTATTTTTGTGAATAATTTTTTTTAATTGACTCTTTTTGCCTCTACCACAACATCCATCTCTTTTAATCTTCTGCTTCTCCATATTACCACATATGAGTTATTTTTCTTCACTTTCAAGGACATTCACAGCCTATCCCCAACCCACCATCTCTTGTGCATAATCAAGTTTCAGCTCTCCCTGCCAATGTAACAGGGTGTAACACAGCCAGAAGACTGGAGAGCAGTTTCCTACCAAGTCTAAAGAGGTTATGAAATGAAATTCCTGAACTATTAATAGTAACATGTAAGTCATGTAAACTTGATGTGTCTCTGTGCCTGAAAATTGGGAAATGTGGGAACACGATATCAGTTTTCCAAAAGGTTTCAGATGAAAGCAAGGCACTTATTGATCCAAAATGGCAATAAAGAGAACACATACAGATAAATCTGATAGAGCGGAGAAGTGTCAGCCTGGCTTTCAAAGAAAAGTTACACCTCACATGTCTGCTGGAGCAATCTGGAATAGTCAAGGAGCGTTCCCAAGTTTCTTCATGAAAGACTTTGTACCAGCAAACAGGAGAAAAACTAGAAAAAAGTAAGAAGCCACTTTTCAGCATGGAGGATGGTTATCAGCTCTGCCTTATCAAATTGATGTAGAGATCCTGGTTGTTCAAAATGGGAACAAAGAATGAGCAAAGACAAAAGAGGGAAAAAGATTCAGGAGATATAAAACTATCTACAAAGAACCTAAATCTGAACTAAAACCAGGACGCAGGACATTCCTTTGAATCCAAGTAGGAAAAAAGATGGCAAAATAATCCTGTAGAAGTGCTGTGTTAGAGAGAAAACTACTCCCCTTGTGCAGGCACACTAATGGGGCTTTAAAATAGCTATTTCCAACAAGATGCTAGAGCCACTGACACCGATTTTCTAAATACTGCTATTCCATGTTCAGGAATTGGGAAGGAGAATAGCATATAAGGAACCATTTGAAAAAGGAGAGAGAGAAAAAGTGGAATTGCTGTCATGCGGCTATGCAAATCTTGATGCCATACCCACCAACTCAGATCATTCCAGTGAAGAAAGTACGTATGAGGGAAGACATGAGTGACAGTAACATAATCAGGCAAGCACATTTACCCAAGTAGCAGAGCAGAACTACCCACAGTGCTGAGGCCTTGCTGGACATGAGCCCCATCCCACAATTCTCCTTCCTCTCAAGCCACTGGCCTCAAACAGGGTTTCCACGAGCAAAGATGTGGAGCTTTATGACCTGTTTGCTATTCTGCAGGAACAGATGTGTCTTGCCTGCAGCACACCCCTGGAATTAAACCCCCCAGAAGCAGGTTCTCTATGATGAATCTAGCAAGTCTAGCATGAAAAAAAATAAATTTAACATGGCACAGATGGGGAGGTACCTGAGAGGAATGGCGTGTAGCACCTGATGAAGCCAAGCTTGTCTGGCTGGTGACATTCTTTTCTAAAGAATCTATTTTCTCAAAAGTTCTCTTCTGCCTCATTGTGTCCTGTGGAGCAGCCACACTGCTGGGAAAGAATTCCCTAATCTCCAGGTCCTGTCTGTACAGAGACCTATTGCTGGCTGCGACATCATCCCTGGAGCTCTGGCTGATGGATTTTTTCAAATGGTCAGACTGTAACCTGACCTTGCTGCTTTCTGCTGGAACACCGTTCTCCAGGCTCTCAGCATCCAGACTGGCTTTGCTTCCCCTGCAAGCTGCTGACCTGCCCACCACAGCACGCATCTCAGCAATCACTTTATCATTCAGAGCTGTGAGCTCACTGCTGCTGCCCACAGAGCCAGGTCTCGCTTGACCTGCTCCTTGCCTCCTTCCTTTCCTTTTTCTCAAGCTTGGAGAAGGGCCAGTCGAATAACCAGAATCCTGATGGCCGGTTGGGTACTCCTGAGTCTGCAGGCTGTTTTGCCGACTGTGGTGGAGTTCCATGTTCTTGAGAACACTGGCTTCCAAGATCCTCCAAGACTCCTTGAAGCTGTCCTTTGAAGCAAGCTGACCAGGCAGTTTAGTGGAGGTATCTGTTGTTGCAACAGAAGAGTGGGAGAGTTTGGCAGATTGGTCAACATTGACCATATGTTTTATGTATTCTCTGCCAGCTGGGCTGTATTCAGTGGAAGAGGGATTTCTTGCATGCTTCTTTGCAGCTTGCTGTTGTTGAATACTGGGATGCTGCAATAATTTGGTTGGTTGCAGCTGCTTTTTTAAGCTATTGCTTGGTGACCTTGGTGGAGACATCCCACTCACACAAATGCTTTCTGTGTCCATATCTACTGGTGGCTCATCATAAATTGGCAACTCTAAAGATGGCTCATCATATATAGGTGCAGGAGAGGCATATGTGGGGGATGCAGGTTGGGGGGGTTCCTGTCCGGCTTCTTGGAGGTGTTTGAGAAGTAGGACCATTCATCATCACCAGGCAAAACCCACCACTCTCTGTCTTTTTGATCTGCATAGACTGCTTTGTTTCTCCAGTAGGCATTTGCTTTGTGGCTCCAGGGCTCTGGGATGTGGATTGAGGCTGAGCATATATAGCTGGTTTAGGAAGAGATTTTGGGCTGCTGGGCTTTGGAGTACCCTGCACCTGAAGAGAACTGTTTGAAAAGTTCTGCATCTGCCTCAAACTGTTCACTTTGACCAACAAGGCTGCTTTCGTCCCTGGCAGAGGCTGCCAGTGGGTAGGAGTCTCCCTAAAAGAAGAAAGATACAAGTACACACAATTATTTAAGAATTATATTTACTGAAGTACCTTCTACGTCTACCCAAATACCAAACTGTTAGTCTCAAAGTGCCTGAATAGTCCCCTGAAGTACCTGCCCTCAGATTATCCAACTGTGATGACAGTCCTTCCAGACCATGCTATTTTTTTATATAAGTTTCCAGATATGCATTTATTTTGTAGAAAAACCTATGAGGTCTATGGGAGATATATGGGGGTGGCCATTCTCCACTCACAGCTTACATTCCCACGCAACCTGCCACGTCTCCACCCAATCTTGTCCAGATGCACTAGGATCTGGTACCCTTGACCACACCAACTGGCCCTGCTCAGCTCCCATGGCTGTGAAACCCTCCTCTGCTGGGAGTATCACCTCTGATCCGTGGTGGCACTCGGGATCCACCACAACCCAACATGCCCACTGCAACACCCCAGTTCCCAGGACATATTCTACAGTGTAGCAACAACAACCTGCTGTCAGGCTGTGACCACAGCCAGTCTGTGTTTGTGAGCTCTGAGGAAAAAGGAATAGAAAGAATATTAAACCAGCTGAGCTTCCAGGTTTTCCAAGGCATCACAGTCCCCAGGAAGGTCTACTTGAATCTGACCCTACCTCCATGTATCTGCTACCAGCCATCACTGGGTAAGACCTGAGGGTGTACTGCATGTGTTCCATCTGAGACAGGAGATGCTCCCCTAACATCTTCATAGCTATTCTGCTGTTTGTACCTTGACCTTGCTCCCCACTCCACATTGCTGACCTGTCCTCTATGGCCTCTGTGCTGGCAGACACACCCACTTCTGCTGCATGTCCAGAGGTGCCCCCCACCATGTCTGGCTCTCGGTATGTGGACACCAGCCCTCTTGCTCCGCTCCTGCTCTCCAGAGCCCTTTCACCTGGCCAGGTGCCAGCCACCTCCTTCAGCACAGCTTCCCTGGGGTATCCTGCCAGTGCATTTGTGCATCCCCTGCTCTCCCTACACCTGCCCCACATCACTGTGGGTATCCTATTTCACCTGGTGCACTCTGGTCACCTTCCCTACATCCTCTGTCCAACACCTAATGTCTCACATCTGTTCCCAATCACTGCCCTCCTAAAGGGATGGTGTGCTCCTTCCCCATCCACTGCTTACCATATTTTTGGCAAAACATGCTCTCTGTTGGCAATGTGTCATGAATCCCATCTTGACACAATGGCATCATGAGTGGCGCAGACGAGGCCGGCACTGCCCTGTCATGGGCACAGTGCCTGACCCCTGGCCAGGGTTCAAAGGCCTCATGACATTGATCACACTTGCTGCACTTCCATCTTTGCAGGGCTGGCTCCTTTCCCACAACAGAGTGCATGCAGCTCTCTTGTGCAACTACCCAGGTGTGGCCAGAGAAGGTTGAGGAAGAGCTGTCTTCCTCTGCTTTGAACCCTGGGGCCCCCTCTTGCTCTGAGGCCTCTTATACACCTCTCACAGAGGCATCAAGGGAGCTCCTGACACTACTTCAAGATGGTGATGCAACTGCCATGAGGAAGGCCTGTCTCCCAGCCTCCACGTTCATTCTCTGCAAAGCACTGCAGCCCAGTGCTGACCTAAGCCCTATGCCAAGAGCAGCTTGGGAAACACTGACAAATTTGAGATTTTTCTCTCCATCTGCCCAAGCCACCATCCAGCACAGTCCCTGCTCTCCCATTCCTGTTTAGCCCTCAGTGGCTTGTCCTCCACATGCTTCTTCCTGGGGCATGATGCCTAATGCAGGGGTTGAGCGCCAGCGGTGCCAAGTGAGGACGCACACATGGAACCACCAGCGGTAACAGCAGCATGAGAGTGGCATTCATGAGGACACCCAGCTCCACAACCCACCAGGTATTCCTCCTGGGGGACACAGCCTGCTCCTTGCACCAAGGCATCTCCCCTGTGCACAGTCAAGCTCCAGTCTCAATCCCAAGCCTTGCTGAAGACCAGACTCTTTCTCAAAGAGTGTGTGGACTAATAGGAAGAACCAGAACAGCAACACTTTCTAGGCTCGTAAATGAGGATTTCTGACACCTCCATGGCTGTATCAGTGAGAGACACTTTGCCAGTCTCTCGTTTCATAGCACAGAAGAGAGACTGGCAAAGGACAGAACAATCCACAGGCCCCTGACTCAGCAGGCAGGCCACAAGTGTGTGACTGGGACATATTTTAGCTCAACCCTACAGCAACCATCATTGCATCTGGACCAGCATTATCCAGTTGGGTTGCAGAGGGATAGCCCAAAGCTGCAGATGTGTCCCACTGCCTTACAAGACCTCCAGTTACGGCAGGCCTGGAAAATAACCCTGTGCTCTGTGGAAAGGTGCTGGATGCCCACATATTACAAGCCACCTCCTGAAGTTTTTCCTCTCCCTGACATGCAGCACTGCAGGCCCAGCTAGCTGTGCACAGCTGAACCATCCACTCAGCCAAGGCTTGGCAGAGCCACCTCAGCCAGACACAGCATGGCCAGACTTGTGCCCCCTGTCCAGGCTCATCACACACTGCTACTGTCTGGCACCAGAAAATCACATGACTCAGCCTGAAGCTCTGCCACCTCCTTGCTCAGCTCTGAGACACAGGAAGGAGCCCCTCCCTGTCCATACAGCAGGCACTGGCACCGCCTCCTGCCCCATCTGTCCCAATTCATACCCACAGAGCAGCACTGGGAACATCCCTGTTGGTCACTGCTCAGGTGTGGGCCTGGGCATCTGCAGAACACCACCAACCTGCCTATCAGGGACAGGTTCCTCCTCCAGCATGGCATTATAACTTTTAGGGCCCTGTGGGATCTCAACTGGCAAAAACATCTGCCCCTCCATCTGTGATAAAGAGCACAGCACAGATTTTAGTCCTCAGATGAGTGATGAGGGATTTGATCTGAAAAAGAAAAGAGGATAGTGTGCTCATAGCCTCCTGCAGAGGCAAGCTACCTACCTGCAAGCCCCAGCAAGCTGGAGGGCAAAAGGCACTCCAAAGCACAACAGCTCCTCACTGCCCAGAGTCCCTTCATCAGGGACATCCCTCACCTTGGGCCTGCCCAGGACAGAAGATGTGCTGGGCCTTTAGCACAGACTTGGCCACATGGGTGGGACACAATGGAGAGCGGCAGGAGCTCAGCACTAGTACAGGACACTCTCTGCACCTACCCTGAGCCCAGATGGCAGGACAGCAAGACAAATCAGACAGACAGCCACAGCAAGGCAATGAAGAAGTGGCTCTGCCTCCCTGCAGCAGGATTTTGGCGCTTGTAGTCCATGCCCCAACATGGAGTCCATGCTCCCTCCTTCAGGCCCAGGTCAAGGCTCACACTGGGAGCCAGCCTGCTCCGGACTGCTGCACCTCCCTGGAGCTGGCAGAGCCCACCCACTGACACTGCTTCTTTTTGAGGAAAAGCAGAAACATGTGGGATTGTCACAGCTAGGCTACCATGGACACTGGTAAGAGGCAAAGCACCTAGATTCCCTGCAGAGGTAGGGGAAACTGGGAAGCTGTGCTACTCTCATGTCATCAAGTGCCACCATGCTCCCCCACCCAGGAATGTGATGGTGAAGGGAAACTTCTAAATGTGTACAGTACCCCACCTCGCCCATCAGTCTTATCATGGATACATTATGCCCTTTCCAGCCTCCCTGGCTGCCAGAGATGAGAGGAAACAAGCACCATCACAGAAAAGACAAAGTTGTCCTGAAAAGGCCATTTCCACAGCCATGAATGATTTCTTGGGGCCATGTCTGGATACAGCTTCCTTCAACTCCATCCCCAGGCTGCTGGGAAGACTAAGTAGAAGAGAACAGGGACTTCCTGACTTCCCAGCATGAAGACTCAGTCTTCTCCTTGTGAAAGCCATGACAAAAAGCAAAGCCAGTGGTGGAGAAGTGTCCCAATGCAGCCTCTCAGCCGAGCTTTTCAGCCAATAGCAGCAGAGACTCTGATGAATATCCTGGGACTGTTCCTGTGAGGAATGCTTTCAAGTAGCTCCAATATAAAGGCCTCAACTTGGCACTGATTTTCCCAGCCTGCACCTAGCTCCAACAGCATATCTAGTAGCTCTTCCCAGTCTCCAGATCTTCAACATTTGTTCTTCTCCTTCCCAGAAGCCCGGGGAAAAGACCTTGCACCTTAGCTCTGCCCTTTCTAGTAGTTGTTTTCCTGGTGCTGTGACAAAGGTGAGTGAACAGGGACGTTTGTATTCCAGCAGCACTGCTGCTCTGCCCCCAATTCCCACACTGGAGGCAGAGATACAACCTGCCCAAACCAAAAACTCTGCAGAGTTGTGCAAAGAACATTGTGTTTGTATATCCTATCTCAAGGCCAACTGCACAAGCAGGAAACAAACCTGTATTAGGGATTCTGATGGTCTTTCCTGCTTATGAAAACTTAACAGTTGCATTACTTATGCTGTGCCTTGAGATTCATGAGCCCATGATGAAACAAACCAGAGATGGAAGAGGCAGAGGTATTCTTACAGCCACCTAATCACACATTCCCTCTCACTCCTCTTCCAGCACATATTCCTGGCACTGTAACACCAAGCCCTTGCTCCTTCCCAGTCGAGGATGTTGAACTGTGGGAAAGGTGGGTGAGGAGGGGATAGGCAGCACAGTCTACTGCCCATGCAGAAAGGAACCTCACCTTCCTCTTCTGGGGGACAGAATGTTCTTAGAGAAGGTGGCTTTCTTACAGAGGATTTTAAGATAGCCTGTTATCACAAAGAGAACCTCAGAAACAGCACTCTGAAACTCCCAGCGCTGACCTTATGAGAAACAGGGGAAGAGGAGTAAAGGGGCTGGTTCTGCATGGATAGCAGGGCTGGGAACAGCAGAGCCTGCTCACAGTCCTGACCTGCAGTGTGCTGAAATGCTGCAGACCAGCACACAGCCTCCCAGAAAGACCGCCTTCTTCAGGCCTTGGCATTCCACCGAGCCCTTTTTCATGCATTACCTTGAAGTTCCGGCAAAGCTCAGCATGGCTGCAGTGGCTCAGAGTACACTTCCAAAATGCTGCATTCAACCCCAGGCTGGTGTCACAGTCCCCAAGGGAGCATATCCATCCTTTGCAGAGCTTTCCAGTGTATGAAAGGATAATCTGGCCATCATTTCCCCTGAAGAGAGTCCATTTTGCTTCCTAACAGGATTGTAAGAGCTCAGGATGAGTCTGGAGATGTGAAGCAAGTGCTGTTTGCTGTCCTTGTCCAGCAAGGGAGAAACAGAGCCAGCACTGGGCTGGGCAGCCCCAGAGAGCACAGAAAGGCATGAGTGGCAGAAAGACAACATGGGAGCAAGAGCATGGGCAGAGGAGCTTCCCCAGAAGGCTCCAGAGATGGTCAATGGCACCAGTGTCTTACCCTTGCTGCAAGAAGCTGCCATTTCCCTAGGAGGTCTACCCTCCTGTACTGCCTGGGGAGGCCAAAGGCTGATATCTAGAGAAGGCTGCTCCAAGCCACTGCACGAGCTGGAAGAGCAGCAGCAATCTGTGGGGCACTGAGGGAGGGGTGGCATGGGCATAGAGACAGAGGGAACAGGTTTGGAGAGCTTCTTTGTTCTTCTCGAGGCTGCTGAGGGTTTCACAGCACTGAGATGTGGCAGGGGGCACAACAAATTCAGCGGTGCTGATATAAGGCACAAGAGAGGAAAGGTAGTAAAAACCAGTTTACTAAAAGAAAAAACCTCGACCACAAAGTATAACTAAAACCAGAATGAAATCCCTTCCCCCAGATCTTTGTTGCACGGGCTTGCAGGAGACTCCTCTTGGGGACTACACTGGTCTCTGCTGGCCTCTCCATCTACCAGAGAACAACAAACATGAAGGAACACAAACATGTTTTTTGCACTGGCATTAAGAGACAAGACTGAAACTGTCTTGGGTGCAAGTAACTACAAAAATGTCAAATACTACCAACAACACTCAATGTGTTCACCCTCTGTTTATGCAGCTGCATTTCTCCTGAGCAGAGGAGGACATGCTTGAGGTTGTCTTTGAAGAACAACACAGACAGAGCTGAAAAGTTTAGTGTGCTCATGCTGTTAGTATACCAGACATCCCAGCAATGGCATTAGGTCTTGCCTGAGAACATTTGCTTCTGGCTCAGCTCTTTGCTCCCCATTTTACAAGCTAGCAAAAGGCAAGAAATCTCTCCTTGGGTGTCAGGCTCAGCTAGGGAAATCAAACTCTGCATTATAACCAGTTACACAACCCTTGCTCACACAGTAGAGAAAACACATGATAGATGTGCAAGGAAACAGTGCCCAATCTTCTGCTTCCAAGAAAGCACATTTCGCAGACATCAGCTTACTGGTATGAGCCCTGTAATCTGAAAGAGCCTGGCATATTCAAGTAGCCTGTTAGCTCCCATGCAAGCCGCTACTCGTGCCTTTCTCAGCACTTGCCCTTCAATTCATTGCAGGCTCAAGGTGCCCCAAGACTGCTGCATAAACCTGACCTAGGGATGGAACAAAGGAGAACTCCTTCCCACTTCCCCTCCTTGCAGGAGAATCAACAGTGATGGTGATGCTGCCCTGGGAGATAAGGAAAGGTACAGCAAACTCCTGCCCACATTGCATTACCCCCCTTTCTTCTATAGGAGGGGACTCTGTAGAAGGGTCTTTCCTACTGAGAGGGCTGAAGAACTGAGGGATGGGTCAAAACTGGCATCACTTTTCCCTTGAGGCACAGCAACTTCCAGTACAAAGGCAGAGGAGGCCATGTTCCCTCCTGAGAGACAGAGTCAGTGTCCTGTTTGCAGACAAGGCCAGAGCTTAGTGCTGCTGTTACTCTATACCATGCACATCATGGTATAGAACATTTTCCCTCCTGAACCACACCAGTTTCAGCAGGGAAAGCCAGGCACCCCATCTGAAGCATGGCATTTTGCCTCTCTCTCCAGAGGAGGGACTGTCAGCATCAAGCCCTGCAGGAGCCGGTCCCTTTGCTCCCCTGCTGGTTCCCTTCCTGTTTTCTCAGTACACAGCTATGGAACAGGGCGTTGAAAGGGACAGTGGCGAAAATGCAAACTGATCGCAGTTCTGAACCAACAGCACTGGTGAGGAGGAGGCTGCTGGAAGGGAACAGTCCAGCAGTGGGAGTGACCCCAACCCCACTGAGCCCATCAACCCAAGCAGAAAGGAGCCCTGCCAAACCCAGCCAAACTGAGCCTAAAGGAGTGCGTTTGAGCAGTACGACAAAAAAGCAGCAGCGACCTGCAGGGCTGACCTCTAGTGAGGTGGGGTGGTTGAAATGGTGGCTCAGTTACAGGTGCGGAACTGAGCCCAGTGGAGCAGCTGCAGGACCCTACTCGGACAATCCAGCTTTCAGGGCATATGTTACTGGTTTTTGTGGATTCTGGCTGGGAGTAGCAAACATTAGTCACAGAAGTTCTCCCACATCTTGCCTCTGTCCCCAGTGGCCACACAGGCAGCACATGAATGGCCACCACATTGCCTTTGTCCAGGAAAACCATGCAGATGCAGCTTACAAGGAGCATCTGCCGTCTTGGTTTTGTTCCCAATAGTGAACAACTTTTTGGGCAAAACACCTCCTCTTTTTGTATACTATTGCTATTAACATTGCTGTTGGTATTGTGTGTGTCTTATTCCACTGCTTCACGCTTTCAGTAAATTGTTAATTCAACCTGTAATCTCTGCTTGTCTCTCTCTTACTGGAAACAGTGAGGGGAAGATGAGTGGCTTATTTAGAGTTTAATTCCAGTTGGTGTTAAAACTGGCCCAGTCATGAATACTTTGGACTCTGTGAAGCTCACAGTATCTTGTGAGCTTCACAGGGCCCTATCAGGGCTCTTACACTCATTTATCTGGAAACATGTAATGTAGTTTTGATGGTGCCCATCCTGGCTGCCCTGGAGTGCCAGACTGTAAATGGACAAAGAAGGAAAGTCACCTGTCTCATGTCAAATCCCATGTGCCTGTAGCTCAACTGTGTGACCCCCTCCCAAGTCACTGGGGTTGACCTGAGAGAGCTGGGAACTACTTAGGTACAGCTTGAGACATTTACTGGATTTCTCCTGGCAGGGCAGGGACCATTCTCTGGATGGATATGAAGCTCAGGGGTGCTGCTTCTGGGCCAGGAAGCACAGGGAGCATCATAATCACCAGTAAAGTGTTGGGTTCCTTCTGGTGCACTTTATGTGCATCACCAGTGTCTTGCAGCCATTAAGATCAGCACTGAATACAGGGAGCAGCAGACATGTGATAAGCAACCTCACTTCAGCGCGCATATACTTTCCCGAACTGCCATCCTATGTGGCTTTCATTAACTTGGCATTTTTTTTCTATCCTTGCCTGCACCAGGCACACAGAGAGGCAGCCTTGATCCAAAAACCAAGGTGCTAGCACTTGCTGCACTGCCAGAACTAGAACAAGGCATCCCAGCACATATGGCAGGACAGTCAGGCTTACCCAAGTGCTGCTCTAGCTCTCAGGTCGGTTCTCAGTATGACTCAACTTTGCTTGCTGCACAGCCTCCCCAGCTGCCAGTACCACATCCTCCAGGGCAGGATGATGCCCAGCAGAGTAGAAGGGAGGCAGAGCAGCCCTACACAGTATCCCAGGCAGAGGGGCCAACCCAACAGAGATTGGGGAAGGGATACTTTGGTGTAACTCAAGCTGAAATAATGGTTTCAATACAATAAAAAAATCCCCGATTGCTGTCAGACTAGTTTTAGTGTAAAAAAAATCTCTTAGTCAAACATAAAAATAGCATCTTGTTATTGGTCTTTTATTTCAGGCTTGATGAGACCACATAACTGTGCCCAGGAGCTCTGTCCCTGTAGCCCCACCTCCTGCCCTGGCTGAAGTTGCAAGACATCAGCAACTGAGCAAGGAGGAAAGGAAGGAGCCAGACCAGATGGGCCCACCCACACCCCACAGCAGCCTGACCCCCTGCACAGGAGCTATGCCATCCCAACAAACCCTGTTGCAAGTTTTTGAGAGCATTTTCATCACTACATGACACTCCTGCCTGTCGCCTCTCCGTCTGTTATAGCACCCAGAGCAAAGACTACCTTTTGACACGTATTTTTATGGTGACACACAAAGATGGCCTGGCCCAAGCTGGGGACACTCAGGCAGTGGTGGCAGCAGACAGGTGTACCCCAAGAAGAGGAGGGCACATGGTAGTGACTGGGGGCCTGGCAGTACTTTGCTCCACTGCTGCACCCTCCTGGGGCAGCACAGCACCCTCCTGGAAAGCACAGCTCCCAACCTGCCTAACAGGGCCAGCCTGGCAGCTAAATTCACCTCACAGATATAAACAGAGAAGGCTGAAGCTCTCCCCATACCTGGCAGGATCTTTCCTCTTCTCTGCCACACTGTTCATCTTGCCCTTCTCCATCTCCTGCAAGACAGCCATTTGGATGGGGGTGCTTCTGCCACCGCTGTCAGTGCTGCCTCGGTGCTCCAGGCCACAGCAGTCAGGCTGGGAGCTGCCCTTCATGGCCTGGAGCTGTGCCAAGGGCACAATGTCACAGCCCTGGGGCCGGTGCCACACTGTCTGCTGCGTGATGGCATTGTAGTAGTAGAAGCGGTTGTTGTTCTGGTCGAAGAGTTCCCACCACTGCTTCTGGTCTGACTGGCGCACCTTCAGGTTGGGAGGGGGCTCCCAGCTGCACTCGCCGGTGGTCAAGTTCACGTACATCCGCTCCTGGGAGCGGGGCTCGATGATCTCCACCCAGTCCGAGCTGCAGGGACACAAGAGCCACATTAGCTGGACCAGAGGCCCAAAGCAAACAGGTTGTCTGAAGAATCCTACAAACCTGCTGCCACTGGGCCAGACAGCCTGCTTGCAGATCAAAGCATTGCTTGGGGCTGTTCAGCAATCTAACGATCTTAGGAGATGCCAGGACAAGGGTTTGAGATGGAGCTGCTACAAAAGAGCAGTCCTTTGGCACAGGGAAGGGGAGGTCAGTCCCATCAGCCTGGCTCACTCACTTCCCACTCACTAGCCCAGGACTAACCCAAAGGGCTGGCGAGCACAGTCTGTTGATGCTGGGATGACTCACATCAAGGGCTGGCCCAGTCACAGGAGTGCCAGTGCCTGGGAGATGCAGGGCGCAAGATGCAGGAGGGCAGGGGACTTGACTTTCAGGAGCAGGGAGTATCTGCAGAACAGGATCTGCTCCTTTTGAGAGCTGCACATTCCACCTGGGGAGACTAAAGCCCTGGCTCCCAACAATGTGGACAACCTGCTCCATGCAAGCGCCTGCCTGCAGGCTCCACATGCTGTGGGGCTGGAAGGGACCTCTGGGTCCCATGGACCCTGCTTGAAGCCCACACTTATATGTCCAAAAGATATATCTGGGGAATGACTATTGGATGAGACCATCTCCATTGCAGGCTCTTCCCCCTACTCCTTGGCTGATAGGACAGAGCCTTCAGCAGGGTGTAAGGTGACCCAAAGGACAGGCCCTGCTGCTGATGCATAACCCTTTGCAGCCCTGAAGAACCCCTTGAGCCCCAGGGTCCTTTATCAGCACCCATACTGGCCCAGTCAGTGAGAGCAAAGCAGGTAGTGCTGAACAACTGCTTTTCAGGCAGATCAGCACAGTGGTTTACATGCAGAGGTGCTGGGCTGCACAGCTGTCACACATGGCATATCAACCATATCACTGACATACCAACCCTAAAGAGCTGGCCTGAGGAGTTCAGCAAAGCCAATGCCTCCCCAGTGCAGTAGCCCAAACCATACTGGATAGCCCAGGTAAATGGAGGAAGGGAGTGAAAACCCAGCAAGGTTTCCCTCCACAAAGGAGAGATGTTACCTAAAGTGATCCTGAACCAAGCTGTATGCTCAGCATGCTGAAAAACAACATGAGCCCCTCCTGCTCCCACATCCCAAAGCCTGCCCTCCATCCCAATGCTGGTGGAGGCTGCAGGAAGGAGGGCCTTAACTGCAGCTACTTTTGCCATTAATAAAAACCATATGAAGAGGACAGGTCCAAGGCCCCTCTTGAAACCTGTTTCTGCCAGGGGTTCACTCTGACACAACCACCAGCTGCTCTCCAGCAAGAGTATGACAGCAGAAGCCATTCCCACAGCAGAAGCGGGAGAAGGGAGATCCCACTGCATCCCTCTCACACCCTCAGCTGCCAGCCTCCTGATCCTCAAAAGGGTCAGGAGTGATGGTGGCAGCACTGCAGTGCCTGAAATGGCAGCCCAGGTTCCTGTGCCCAGCCCTGGCTTTCTGAGGAAGGTCAGCATGTCTCCTATCACCAGGCAAGTCTAGGTGAGAGTTTAGTTGCCCACTGCACCTCTCTGCTAGGAAAACTGTGGGTTTGATTGACAACAATCAATGCTGAGCAGTCTGGCATGCACCCATAAAAAGCAGGCCAGTTCTCAAAATTGAGGAAAAGCAAGGAGTACATTCCTAGAGCAGGGCCAGCCCCAGGCTGCCACACAAGCCTCAAACATAACATCAAGAATTCTGGAAAGATGTGAAAAACCCAGGATTGAAGAGATAAGACCATAACTTAAAACACACAAAAACCAAAATTAATTCATATTCCACTTTACAAGGTTAAAGAAGTTTCCTGGGGATGGTTTAAATTATTCTTTTCTCTGCCCTTTCAACTCCAAGTGCTGAGGGATGCAGCAAACAGAGTGGGTGCCCACGCTCACGAGCACTGCAGCGCCTGTTCCCACCAGCAGGATCACGGCAATGGTTTCGCTTCATCTCAGCTCCTGTAACTCAGTGTCCCCAAAACAAGACTTGCCTGCAGGCCCCATCTGCAGTGCCAGACCAAAGCCCTCCACTACACGAGCACAGGACAGCCAGCCTGCCGGCTCCAGGGAACTACCGCAGTCACCAGAGCCTGCAAGGTGGAGGGATTCCAACAAAACCCCCACTCGCTTCCAAAAGCAGCCCACATTCCCAAGGTGCATCCTCCTGTACTGTCAGAAAGTCCAGGAGCTTTCTGTGCATCCTGAGTAATACTTTCCAGACTGAATAGCTGGGAAACAGGACACAGCTCCAGCCGCTCACTCCAGCAGGCAAAGGCCCCCAGCTGTGATGGCTTGTGCCTTGAGCACGCTGATGTTTTGGAGGAGTGGCAAGGCCATTGCAGGGCTCAGCCCCCAAGCAGCAGCGTGCTGTGAACAGGATGGTGCACCAGGCATGGAAAAAGCAGAAGAAAGTGTAGGGCTTTTTGTGAATAATTACATCTCATGTAGGCAGACAGATTTGGTCCCATCTGAAGGCTTTGCCTCACAGATGGGCAGCTATTTTTTAATGAAGTGTTGTAACAGACAGTACAGCTAAGAGACAAGCTGCTGTGCTCTGTCCTGCAGCCTCAAGGACACAGGAGATGGACATGTACCAACTTTGCTCCTTCAAAACCAGCTCGAGCTCCTCCTGGCTGCCACTCCTGCTTGGCAAAGCCTTGGAAAAAAATAATAGCAGTAATTTTTAAGAAACGGCGTTTCATCCTGAAAGGGCATCTGCAAGCATCTCCTGACCAGATCTTTCCCACAAAGACTGTAAATGCTTAGTAGGAGGTCTAGGAAGGAATATTTTTTTTCAACTACAGAGAATTAAGCAGGACCAGAAATGGAAAGGACTAGGTGTGGTGGTGTTCACAGGGGTCTCAGGAAGAGGGGAGAGACGAGGATCTGACCCCATGTTTCAGAAGGCTTGATCTATTATTTTATTTTATATATATATATATATATATATATATATATATATATATAGATATAAAATATTGAAACTATACTAAAAGAGTAGAAGAAAGGATTTCATCAGAAGGCTAGCAAGCAAAGGAAGAAGAATGGAATGATAACAAAAACTCCGAACTCTCAGAGAGTCTGAGCCAGCTGACTGTTATTAGCTATTAATTAGAAACAACTAACATAGACCAATCAAAGATGCACCTGTTGCATTCCACAGCAGCAGATAATAATTGTTTACATTTTGTTATTAAAGCCTCTCAGTTTCTCAAGAGAAAAATCCTAAAAAAAGGATTTTTCATAAAACATGTCTGTGACAACCAGGTACAGGTGAAGAGTCAGTTGCAGGAAGAGCTGAGGAACCTCAAGAAGTCAAACATCCACTCTTCTCAGAGAAAAGCTGGTTTTCCTGCCACCATCACCCAGGTGACAACACAGCCCAGGCAGTCAAGCACAGTCTGGGACACCACAAATTCTTCCCAAGGCTGTAAAAAGGCAAGAATAGTAGAGATGTTTTCTTAGCTGGAGCTGTCAGCTCAAGATCAGCTTGATGTGATCTGCAGCCCCACCTGTGGAACCTGCTCAGCACCAGCTTGAGGAGGCAAATATCCACCAAGGGGAAGAGAGCACCAAGGATAGCCATGAGAATCAACTGCCTCAGGGAGCTTCACACCAGGTTGCCAACAAACACTTCTGCATGGCTACAAGGACACCTCTTATGACTTGGTCTCCCATTTCACTTCCATGCTCTGTAATTTTTGGATTTCTGTGCTTCAAGCCAAGATCCCACCTCCTTCCCCCACTTCCCTTCTTCGGGATGAGCCCTGCAGAGAGTTGGGGCAATACTAAGTCCTTCCTGGCCAAACATGGCTCCATACCAAGTGGGATTTTTCAAGACTAATGCCCTCAATGGAGGCCTGCAGCATACTCAAAGCCAGTCCCAAGACAAAGATGCCAGTTGTTGCCATCACTAGAGACCATCTAGCTGAGGATGTGCCTATGCCAAAACTAAGTGCCTTGTTAACAGGTCCTCCTTGAGGAGGAGAAATGAAGTTTGACCATGACACACAGAGTGAAGTATAATTCCCAGAGACTGGCCATGGTGTGAAACCAGCCAAAGGCAGGGAAGTGTGTGCAGGGCTACTTGCTGTAGCAATCAACTGGGGTGATGGGGATGGGCATCTGAAATTATCAGCCTCACAGAGACGAGTTCAAATCCTCTTTCATTTGCTGTTAATGGCACATAGGACAAACAACCCATGAAAAGGAGCAGATCCAGTCATACAGAGAATGATGCCATGTTCACCATCTTGAGTCCTCTAAAATGAGGCCCCTGAAGCAGACCATGGCAAGCCAGGTCAGGAGTGGGGAGAGGGTACCAGCCCAGAGGCTCCACTGCTGCTAACTTTGCTGCTCCTCTGTGGGTCTAGGCTCCTGGCTGACTGAAAAACAGCACAGGTTGTATTCAAGAACTCAAATATCACCACAGATTTTTTTTTCTAAGACAATCACGCTTGCCCCTTCACCTTCGGCACAACAGGCCTCAGAAAAGTTCACTTAGTACAGACGCTGAGAAACCAAGTGCAACCTCCAGGTGGCTCCGATTCACTCAGATTTGCATATCAAAGCCAGGACAAGCCTGTAAAACTAATCTCTATCCTCGAGCTGCAGTGAGCCTCCAGAAGGTCTCCAGCATCAGCTCCTTATGGTAACCCTCCTTCACCTGAGTGAGACAATTCAGGCTTTATTCACACACACTCTAACTTCTTTTTGAATACCCATGCCTCCTTCTAACAAAAATTATAGAGGAACAAAAATAAATACAACATCAGGCTGCTTATAAAACTCTCCTGCTCCTGAAAATAAGCACTATGCAAACAAATCAACCTCTGCTTTGCCAAAGCCAGATCACACTGTGAAAATCCAGAACAAATGCTGGCAAAGAGCACATACGCTTAGCTCTAGCAAGAGCAGAACAGGGGGAGGCCTCTGAAAGCAGAGCCCAGCCTGACAACACATTACATAGAGAAGAGAGTAACACCACAGTTTGGGTGGGTTAGGGGAACAAGAGAGCCTGGAAAAGGTCTTATCACAAAAAGCATCTCATTACTTTGTTGTTTTTAATTAAAAAGAAAACAAAACAAAAACAATGAAAAAAGCCCCAAAGCCCCAAGCCTTCTGCTAGGTGGTATTCTCAAAGACAAAGATCTCAGATGGGAAACTTGATTGCTTTCCGGTTGCTTGGACTCTGCTGTCAGCTCTTGCCTCTTTCCTGGCTTTCCAAACTTTCCCCCAGCCCAGGTACCAGCATTGCTGGCTCCATCTTGCTGCTGTCAGCCTCTTGATTCATCCCAAATCCAGAGCAGAACACACAGCAAAGGGGTAGCTCATTACCAGCAAATTCCCTCAAGATCCTGTCTCAGAGAGAAAGAAGTAAATAAAAAGGACTTTTGGGACACAAGTGAGATGACTTGGGGTCTCTGCAAAAGGAGAGAGGTGGGGCATAAGGAAGGACAGACACCATGACAAGCCATGTCCCAATGATAATCAGCTTAAAATAAAGTCCAGAACAGTCTCAAAGGCATAAGGCCCAACAGCCCAAGACCAGTACCTGAACCTTGGGTGGGATGGATGCACAGGCATCTTAGAGCTCTGTATGTCACCAGGGAGGAGGGAGGGCAGCACAGGCACTCCCACACCAAACTTCCTGCTTCTCCATCATCCACTCTGTGAAGTGTTGTCCACTAGGTTTGGACTGATTTGGGTCCTGAAATCACTCCCTGGAGCCACACAGAGAGCATTGTGGAGGCCCTGGAGGGGCTCCTCCCCCTGTTCCTATGCCTGAACATAGGTGCTCCTGAGGTGCTCCGGTGCCCTCACCTGATTGGGCCTGGAGACAAAGGTGTGCCGGGAGGCCTGGGGGGGAGGGGCAGCACGTGGTGTGGTGTGGTGTGGTGTGGAGAGAGGAGAGAAGATCTCACCGGGCGGCTGAAAAACATCTATGGATATTATGCAAAGGCTTGTTCTTTGGTTTCTTTGCCCTGGACTTTATTAGCAGCAATTCAAGCTGCAACAAATGGCGCTCTCAACGTGGGGCCTCAGGGTTACTCTGGGACCCCTTCTCCTGGAAAACACCTGCGCTAGACCACCCGAGAATTTTCTTACCCCAGTGTGGTGAGTTTAAAATTTTAGTCCTTTCCTTCTTGTACTCTTGGGTGTTGGGAAGAGACTGGACTAAGACGGAGACAAAACCCAGCCACGCACAACAAGAAGTTTACCTCTACCTTAAAGAGTGTTTTCCTCATGAAACTTTTTGCTATTCAGAGAAGGAGTTGAAGTATTTTGTACAGTTGTTATTTAAGCATTTTCCTTATATTTCGCGGAACTTAGTCCTAACCGATGGATTCTTAGAAGTACTTTATGAAAAGTCAAGAGCTAACACAGAATTGTGTTCTTTATATGGTATGCTGATAAAATGCGCTGTGAATCTTGGGGATGAACACCAGCTGACGGCCGCTCCCCCCGGTTCTCCCGTCTGTACTCCTGCTGCCCAAGATGCTGGAGAACGCATGGCAGGGGCCGCGGCGTCTCCCCCTCCGCCCTCAGGTCCCCATGCCTCCTCTGACGCACGTGTTCGCCTCTGTTGCTGCGGCGCTGCAGGACGCGGCGGGGGTGGCGGGGGCCGTGTCCCCTCGCACGGGGCTGCCGCCGCTCCGTGCCCCGCTGCAGCTCCCCTCCCCGCGGAAAGCCCGCGGCCGCCCCGCCGGCCCCCAGCGAGGCCAGGACGAGCCGGCCGATGCTCACTTTCCAGTGGTCCTGCGGGGCGAGGGCGGGCGAGTGAAAACCGCCGCCCCCCGCCCACCGTCGCTGCTCTGAGAGCCCCGCACTCAGCAGCGCACCAGCAACACCGACGCAAACCCACTGGCAAAGGTAAAAGGTCCTTGCCGTGAACGTTTTGGGGACAGTAAAATGGTTCAATGTAAAAAACAAATACGGTTTCATAACCTGGAATGATAACAGAGAAGATGTGTTTGTTCATCAGACTGCTATAAAAAAGAATAATCCCAGGAAATACCTCCACAGTTTAGGAGATGGAGAAATTGTGGAATTTAATATAATACAAGGGAGAAAAGGCCCCCAAGCAGCCGATGTGACAGGACCTGGTGGAGTTCCAGTGCAAGGTAGCAAACATGCACCAAACTGCAAACCTGCAAAATATTATCTACAACACAGAAGTCCTCCACACACCTACCAAGGAAACAGAAACCGAAACCAACAACCATCAAGTCCCAGCCACAGCCTAAAAGCAAGAAGAGCACAGAACATGGGCGAGCTGTCCTGCATTCAAAAGCCCATGTCAATAATGAAAGAACCTTCCAGTCCGATAAGTCCCACTTCTTCTAATACCTTTCCCCAATTCCTGTGGCCTTCCTGTCCCCCTCCCACTTTCCCCTTTTCCTTTCCATTGTCCTATTACAGTGTTTTTATGTTCCCACAAATTCCTACCACCCTTTCCCCTCTCCCATGGCCTCCTTCCACTATTCCCTTTCCCCAGAGTTCCTTCATAATACCAGGGGGAGCGTGATTAGGAGGGAAAGAATGCAAAGTTTCCCTAAAGTAACCATCTTTCTCTTAAGGTAATGATTTCTATTTGGAGTTTCCAACAGGCACACCACCACCTACACTGCCTTGTGCAGAGTCCTATCACAGCTGACCACTTTACCACAGGAAACAGAGAAACAGCCCCTGCTGAAGAAACCTCTCGGTCTGGGCCTCTTCGGCCCCGAGACGTGTGGGGGCGGTTCTGGGGCAGCCCGCGCTCTGAAGGATGAGACTGGACTCTTCGCTGTTTGATTCTCCGGCTGTTTATTATTTCTTATCTAAAAACTTTCCTTCTGTCCAGCCGAGGTCCGGACAGCAAGGCAGCCAAGGGCACTCTGACCGCCCCAAAGGCGGTCTCGTCTTTTTATAATACAAACTACGTATATGATATTTACCTTAAAACCCCAATACAATTCACCCGTGTTAAACTGTGCACCCCTGTGTCGAACCAATCCCTGAATGCCAACACCACCACCAAAGATGGATGACAAGAAGAAGAAGGAGGAAGGACGGCACACGCCCTGTCCCCTCCATCTTGTCTCCATAACCCCCCTGTACCTAAATCCAAACCCCCCTGTACAGGACTCTAAACCCCCCTGTACAGGGCCTTAAAATCTATACATTCATTTCGTGCTTGTATAATTTAAACCTGTGTGACCCTCATGCGCTTGTGCACTGCTGGCAAAACCTTAGATGGATCAAAATCGAGCCACCAGGCACTCCTGGCTACATTCCAGGTCTTCCGAGCCCCCCAAGAGGGTTCTCGGCAACTCTGGACATCAGAAGTGATGTGCTGAGTTCCCACAGAAACCTTTCCTGACTCAGTTTCCTGAAACACTGTGCAAAGAAAATGCTGCATCCCTCCTGCCAGCTCTAAGACAACTCCAGAAAATCTGTTTGGACACTGAAGACTCAGAATTGTTTGCATTTTGATAATTGCCTTATAGGCGCTTTTGATTGTTTTTGTCATTTTGTGTTGAGTTGATCCTTCAGAAAAGCTTTCTTAATAATATGAAAAACGGGGAGCTGTGGAGGCCCTGGAGGGGTTCCTCCTAAGTTACACCCGACTGGCTCCTCCCCCTGTTCCTATGCCTGAACATAGGTGCTCCTGAGGTGCTCGGGTGCTCTCACCTGATTGGGCCTGGAGACAAAGGTCTGCCAGGAGGCCTGGGGGGGAGGGGGGGCACGTGGTGTGGTGTGGAGAGAGGAGAGAAGATCTCACCGGGTGGCTGAAAAACATCTATGGATATTATGCAAAGGCTTGTTCTTTGGTTTCTTTGCCCTGGACTTTATTAGCAGCAATTCAAGCTGCAACAGAGCATCCCAAGGGGGGAGGGGAGACAGAAGGGCTTGAACTGCTGCTCATCCCCACTCCATCCTGTGGGGGGCATCCTTTTTTTTTTTTTTTTTTTTTTTTTTTTTTTTTTTTTTTTTGTGGCTCAAGGCCATGAAAACAGGGGTGTTTTCTGTGCTTTGGTTCTCCCCTCTCCACCCTGTGGGGGCATCCTTCAGTGCCCCCCATCACAGGATGGGCAATTCTGCAACAGAGGGAAGACCAAGGGACAGAAAACATCCCTGTTTTCATGGCCTTGAGCCACAAAAAGCACTTGCTGGATGGACACTCTGAGCAGGAGGTGGTCATAGTGTCCATAGTGTCTCCATACTGGAGACATAGGCACCAGGGGACTGCCTGGTGACCAGCAGACCAACACTAAAGGAAGCTGCACCTGAGGGCAGGAGGAGCAGTAAAATCCACTCCTGTTAAAAAAATCCTGGTGATGCAGACCAGGTACAGGTCTTCACCGGAGAGCTGCCTTCTGCTTCCCTGGAGGCCAAGGGTCTCTCACTTCTCTCTGTCCCCAAATTGTCATTGAGGGTGAGCACCTTGGCCTGTGTTATGGCTAGAGACCAGCTGTGGCCACTGCAGCCTCAGCAGAAGGCAAAAGACATGTCAAAAAACATTCAGCACGAAGAAGTTTCCAGGCGCTTCTCTCTACTCTTTGCAATGATCCACAGGCTGGCCAGAGACACATATCTGGCAGGTAGCCTCTCCTGCCTATATGTCACATCTAGCCCCTGGGTTTCACATGGTGAGGAGCAAAATCATTTGTGGAGCTTGAGCCCCAGGCCACAGCAGAGAAGTGAGCCAGCTTCCTTGGGCTATGGGACCTGCCGTGACACCCTGTCCAGCTCTCAAGCTGCTGTGATAGCATACCTTGGGTCTCTTCTGCCTTATGGCTAGAGTTTTCATTCTGCAGGTCACAGCACAAGCCCAAAACTCCAGTACTTAAACAGCCTCCCCAAAGCTCTGGTTTCCTCCAGATGAAGTAGCACCTTCTAAGCTCAATGAAAACTTCAGCAGAGTTATTATTCCTTTTAAGGGGCTAAACACTTAAGAACAAGTTGCAGAAGATAAAAAGAACATGGGAGTCTTCGTCTCCTCTCCTTCCAAAATGTACTGTGTGCATCCACAGCTGCATCCAAACCACAGCTGCTGGAAGGCAGGCAGCTGCGGGGGAAGCAGGACGGTCCCTGCCCAAGGGAAACAAGGCACTCTGGCAGGGAGCTGAGACATGGCACAGCTTGGTGCTGGCCTCCAACCTGCACAGCCTTAGGCTGCATCAATCCCAGGACACATGGTCAGGTATGTCATTGGACTGGGACCAATAATAGCACCACAGCACCAGACAGTGACTGCATCCCGTCTCAACATGCTCATAACTAGACTTTGTTCCCAACAGACAGGATTTAAATGAGAAAACTTCAATTTTATCAATATTCTAAAGAGGAAATATTTGCTTGGGTAAAGGCATTACAGGACAACCTGCCAGTACAGCAAAAATGATGACCACGGCTGGGATGCATACTGCTTACCTTCCACCCCTGGTGCTCCCCCATGGCAGCATTTTGGGCTCAGTCCCAAGGAGGCAGCCTGATGACTTCCCATTGCTCCCATGGTGATGCCCCTAGTTTCAGAGAGGATTCATGCAGGCACACTGCAAGCATGGCTTGATGAGCATTGCCATGGTCATCCCACCCGTACAGAAACCCACCAAAGGGGGCAGCAGGACTCATGCAAGGTCATCACCAGATGCACTAGCCACATCCTTCCAGGAGTGTAAATCTCTGCAGGCAGGTACTCAAGGTAATAGATCTACTTTCACCACATCTTCTTGGGACATACAATCTAAGACACATGATACCAACTGAAGCAGACCTGAGCTTCACCCTCTTCTGAGAGCATATGCAGGCACCACCAAATCATACAGGATCTGCCCTCAATGGTACTCAAACCACCTAAGAACCTCCCAGCATAAATGAAACTCTAAAATCAGGTCTGGGCTGTTTGTGTTTTTTTAAGGAGGACGCATACAAACAAAAGGAAAGGATGGAGATGGAACCCCTCAATCTCCCACCTTCTCAATGGGCCCCAGCACCTCTTAGCACTACCTGCTGATTGAAACCCTGGTCAGTGACTAGAAAGCTGAACATGGCTCCACAGATCTGTAAGACCCCAATACCTCTTGGCAGCTGCTGAACAGAAGTAAATTGGACTTGAAACAGGATGACATTTCCCAGTGCCAATAAAGCTGTACCCTGGGTGAAGAGCATCACACTCCTCTTAAACTGCAGGAATGAGGTGAAGAAGTTGTACCTGCCAAAATGAGGTAGGGCAAGAGCCCAGTGCCCTGGAGAAGCAGCATACACCAAGTGCTCTCCCTGGGCCAAAGCAAGCAACGTCATGTCAATGATATCCCTGCTATTTCAAGGACACAGCAGCAGTCACTGCCCTGTCATCCTATAATTACTGACAAAGGTCTTGATTTATCTAGCTTGCTGTCCAGCTGCTTCAGGACTGAGATTTACTCCTCACCGCTTCCTATGTCACCGCTACTGATATCAGGGATTCCTCCTAGCATTGCCACAAAGCCTGTGCAGCCAGGGGCCCAGCACTGCAGCTGCTGCCCCAGACAGTTGATGCCAAAGAAAGCAGTCTGGGAATAGGAGGCTCTCCAATCAGAAGTTGCTTTAGAAAAGCCACATTACCACATAAACCCAGCAATTGCTCCAGTACCTTGGGAGCAACCCACAACCTGTACACTGTAGAAGGAGCAGGACCCAACAGCGATCATCCTGGGCTCAGCGACACAACACCAGGCACTGCAGAGACATAAACACACTGCAGTGCAGCCTAGTTTCCCCAAACAGGAGGGCAAAAGAACAACCATTCTTGTGCCATCTTCACTGAAGGGAAGAGAGCCCATAGCAGCCAGAACAGACCAAAGTAAATAGCCAGCTCCCAAGGCTCATTTGCATCAAGCACAGGGATAGCTTTTTGCTGCAGACAGGAACACTGAGTAAGGACAATAAAACATTTGCACAGATTTCTGAACAGTGTCAGAGGGTGAAGAGGAGGAAGACAGGAACACAGGAACAGAAAAGATACTTCCAGAACCAGCAAAGAGAAACCCATCAGAAAGGTCCTCAGGACCAAATAGCCACCATAGTGAGAGCATGCAGGGTTGGGGACTTAAGGACTTCTCAAGACACACACCTCTGATCTAAAATAATTCTACCAGACCATCAAAAAAAACATGACAACCATAGCTTTTCTAAAGGCAGAACATGAGTTGGCAGTGGTCAGGAACAGCAGACTGAGACTGTAATTATAGGGTGGAGAACCTGCACTGCCAGGCCATGCACAACTGGACAGTGTCACCCTAGGTGCCAACAGAGGATGCCCTACAAACAGCCAGATCACAGAGCATAATGCTTTCAAGCACCACTCAGCAAAGCTACATATCTGAGGCAGCTAAGTTCCTAGAAGTGGGACATTAGCAAAATAATGGCCCTCTGTCTCTGTTCATTTAAAAGGCTACCAGTCATTTATGAGATGAAAAACAGAGTCCCTTGAAAACTCATGCAAAACATAGCCACAGACAGCAACGGACCAAGTCATTCCTCAGATAGCAGAGTCCACAAAACACTGGGGGCTAAAAGTACAAAACAAATATAAGTGTTTTATCATAACTTCTTTAGGGTTATTCATTCTTCAGCAAATCTCTCCAGCTGCAGCTGTCTCTGCCAATTCCGTTGAAAAAAATCACGAGAGAACAGATGCAGTGAAGCTCTTGAAAGTATTAGCTGTCCAAGCTTGTTATGTGTGACTCAAGTTAACCACTAAAACACCAGGCTAGCAGAGGAATTTGGTTGCAAGTCAAAGGAAAGAACAGGAGAGCATTGGCAGCAAGTCAAAGGAATAACCGCCTGCAAACAAACAACTCTCTCCTGTCCTGTGAGATGCCATCAGGAAGCTCATCCCAACAGGACTCTGTGCAGAGGAGCCACATCAGTGTCATAATTTTCTCCAGCTCAAAGCACACCAATTTCCTCTGGCGAAGAAGAAGAGATAGTAAGTAAATAGCTGAAAACCTCAGGCACAAAGTTCATAAGCTCTTTATAAAACAATAAGTAAGAAAAATAAATATATAATGGAAAAGAGGTCCTTCCATTTGTTTTGCCTACAGGAATTGCTGAATGACAAGCACATCAGACACAACAGAGTCAGGATGTTGCAAAGCCAATGCACTGGACCCACAGCATCGGTCCCTCCTGCAGCCCCAGAACCTTCCCTCCTGCATGCCTGCCCCACAGGGAAGCACATGGGTCTCTGCTCTATGCACAGCTCCAGCTCTGGAAAGCTCACCTATCCCTAAGTGAATTCTTAGTTTGGGATGAAAATCACAGCCCGTGTTTGACTCTTTTATCTTGTTTTTTATTCTGATGTAATAAACCATGAAAAAAAGCTTCCTCCAAAAGGAAAGGCATGCTTAACTGTTGCCCCAAACTGACATTCTTTTCCTGATTGTCTCTACAACTTTACAGTGTGAGTAGGAGTCACATCCCATAAGCTGTGTTTCAGCCTCTGTATTGTCTGCTACACATTTGCATCTGCAAGACCAGCAGTGACTACAGTAACACCTTGAACTCCAAGTAAACCAAAATACTAGTTATCTATAGTTCCAGTCCTTTGTCATTAACAAGCTCTGGCTTGATTTAACGAGAAACAAAGACTGAGGTGTTTGACCTTGCCTTAAAATACAGTCACCGCTTTTTAAAAATTGAACATCTCTTCAATCTCACAGATGTAAGACTTCACAAAATAAAGCACAATTAGTTAAAGCACCAAATTAGCCTTTGCTCTCACCATGTCATAGAAACAAAGGGGGGGATTAACCAGGGGAGACCTCATTGTGGTCTTCAATGCTCTTATGAGAGGAAGTGGAGGGGCAGGTACTAATCTCTTCTCTCTTGTGACCAGTGACGGGACTTGAGGAAATAGCATGAAGTTGGAGGAGGTTTAGGTTGGATATCAGGAAAGAGTTTTTCACCCAATAGGTGGCTGAGTACTTGAACAGACTCCCCAGGGTACCGGTCACAGCACCAAGCCTATCTGAGCTCGAGAAGCATTTGGACAACGCCCTCAGGCACAGGGTGGGATAACTGGAGTGTCCCATGCAGGGCCAGGAGGTTGCAGACTCAGTGATGCCGATGGGTCCCATCCAACTCAGCATATTCTATGATTCCCAAGAGTCCACAAGAAGGCAGCTCGTGGCAAATAACTGCATCAGTCACCGAAGGCTCTCAGTTGTTTCTTGGAGATGCTCAGGAAAAACCAGCTGGGCTGCAGAAGAAGGCAGTCCTGCATGGCATATGATGCCTCCCCAGGAAGACTCAACCCTTGGCAGCACCTCTGGAGGTACTATCTTGAACAGACCCTCCCAAGAAATGGGGAGAGCAGCAATAAAAGAATGATGCAGTCACTCACTGTGGACATCATAATTACTCCTTGCTTTGGACAAACCTTTTGCAGGGCATATGCTCATTTCTTTAGCCTCTCCAAGGAGGTCGGTAGGATAAAGAATTCCCTGTTTTCACTATATCTTTTTCCCTCAGTTAATGACAGTAGGCTATCAATCCAGCAGGTCAGGGAGATCAGGGAAAGTGCAATATCAAAGACAGTGACATTGAAGCTGCAAGTTTCAAGTCTGCTAAAAAAAATTTTCAAGTTGGTGAAGAAAGGGAGGGAGGGTAGTACAGTTAATACCTACACTTCAGCAGAAGAAAAGTAAACTCCCCGAATGAGAGGAGAGTGATCTGGCAAAACAACTCCTTCCTCTGGAGGGATGAAACTGCCAAACTGTGACTGTGTATACCCAGAACCAGAGCTGGGGACAGACTCATGACCCTGGTTCGAACCCACTGCAGCTCTTCACAGATGCCCAGGCTCAAGTGGAACCACCCTCTTAAGCAAAAGCCCAGGTTTCACCTTTTCCACAGCTCTTTAAAAGGTTCCAAAAAACCACGCTGGTGATGGTATTTTTGACACAGTTCCAACTCCAAGCAGATTAATGCAGACATGCTAATGCACTCCGGGGTTTTAAACTCCACTAAATTCAACTAGTGCCAAGAACAGTTGAGCTGCAATTTAAAATACTCAAAGTTTATCTTCTTTGAATAAGCAGGAGATAAGTAAAGAAATCATATAGACCAGAGCCTGGCCCAGATCATGTTTGATTTGCACCAGGTTCTGCACTTCACCAAGTCAGTCTGAGATAAACACTTAAGCTACTTTGCATAGCCAGAGAAGTAAATATGCATCATCTGTTTGTCCTGGTTTAAAGGAAGGGAATAAAAGGAAAAAGAGAAAAAAAGAAACTGAATTAAAAAGAAAATTGAGACATGACTTTCTTATAAAAAATAGCGCAGTGGGTGGCTGCAGAGCTGGCAGTACTGGACAGGATCTCCAGAACAAAAAAATCCCCAGGAAATCCGCAGTGTCACTTCTCCCCGCAGTTGATTTTAAATGAACTTATTCCTTGCACTTGGTCTATGAGGAAGAAGCAGCTTCCTGGCTACGATAGGGGGAAACAAAGTTATTAATAGCATCACAATGAGCAAGTATCAGAAGTTATGTTGCAGCCCTGGAAGATCTTGGCTGGTTCATGAAAATATGTGTTGCCATGGCAGAAATTGCTATACATGGTAACAGTGAACAGTGGGTTGTGAACAATACACTTCTTGATTTGGTGCCCAAAACGAGTTCCTTTTGTTTTCTCCCACCAAAACCCACACATTTATTAGATTGTGTTCAGTCCAAAACTGAGCCTTTCACTTTCAACACTGGCGAGGAAGATAGCAAAAAAGAGACAAATTCAGAAAGACATTAAAGCAGGCACCACTCTCTGTGCTTCTGCAATGGCATGGTTGATGGATTGGGGCAGAAACTGGACCACATTCAACTTCACTTTTTATTATTTGATATCCATCTAGACAGTCTTCATCTGCCAAACACTATGTACCCAATACATAGTATTTGCTACCGATAAAAAAAAAAAAAGAGCAAATAACTGAAGAGCAAACATCCCTCTTCCAAGATGGGATGACCTGACATTCAATATCCAACATGGCAGCAGATCACCATGCTGTGCTATTCTGTCCTTTGCTTTCCTCTTTGCAGTTCTCACCCTCTCTTCCCTGCTGCAGCACTGCCAAGCATTGAGCACACACAGAGTGCTAATACTTTCCAGAAACATCTGTTACCCTTAACTCATTCCTGAATTGCAGTGCTGAGGATTTCTTCCCTCATTTGCTCTTCCTCAGCCACTACTTTTGTCCCAATTTCTAGATCAGGTACAAACACAATGAGCAGCAGAGACTCCAGCCTGGCTCCACCAGGAGTTCCCTCTGCTGTAAAGTCTGGCCATCTACTCCTCAGCTTTGCAGTCCAATCTTTTAACCATTTATCCACCCATGATGGACTTTTCCTCAATACCCTCTGCTGAAACATTTCAGTGAGGTCCACTAGACCACTCCACTTGATCACCCCTGCCATGTACTTGGAAACACCTTCCAAGTACCAGTGGAGTCATGTAGCTCAGTTTTGGTCTACAAAAGCCATATTGGCTCTTCCCCAACATGTCACACCCATTTATGGTCCCACTTAATATTAATACTGGTTTCTGGAAACTTTGAAGTGTAAGACATGCACCTTCGGTAAAACCAAGTGCCCCTTCCATTCTGCCTACAGGTGAGATACTCCGAGAAGTTTGTTAAGCAAAACACGTAAGCCTGGTCATGCCCTTTCTCCATCTTCTCCCTCATTGCTCAAGAACCCACACATGCAATAGAGATGTTAAAGGCAGATGGGTAGCTATTCTTCCTAGTAAATATTTCAGACTAACTGTCTATAAGTTTACCTAAATACTTTTTCAACCTGATGATGCCTTTTGCATCCGTGACCAAGAACACTGAAATCAGAAGTTCATCACAGATTGTGTAAAATAAATGGTGTCGTGGTTTGAGAGGAAGTAAGTTTTCTGGGATATGCTGTGGTCACCAATAGGTGTTCAGATTTTAATACTGGCACCTGATGTGGCCACTGGGGACATTGGATACACCTCTGAGAACACAGGGGTTAAAAGCAGAGCCTCTTGAATTCCGGCAAGGGAAGAAGGTCAGACCTCCCCCGGCCCAGCTGTCTGCTGCTGGGCAGGGGAGGGGAAGCCATGTGGCCATGAGGTAGGCCGGGCCTTGGACAGAGAGGGGAGGTGAAGAGGCCCTGAGAATGTAAGGGTGGGAGAAGCATCAGGAGGCATCGGGCAGCCCCCCCC